>VZRW01012270.1:416220-435620 GCA_013398125.1 Aegotheles bennettii | reverse complement strand
TGGCGGGGGCTGCGGGGTCGGCGGTGCCTGCCCGCCTCGGGCTGCGCCTGTCCCGGGGCCCACCGGCAGCTCCTCCATCTCGCTCCGCTGGCACACGGCTCCTCGGCTCCTCCCCGCGCTGCGGTTCCTCCCGCCGGGTGCCCCTGGCCCCGGCCGAGCCTGGAGAGGGCTCACACCGCCAGAACAAGCGCGAACTTCCCTGGGATGGTGCTGGAGCAGCACCAGCACAGGCACGGGCAGAAGCGGTGGCTGAGATGGCTGGCGGGGGCTGCCAGGGAGCTCCACCACATCCTCAGGGCCTTGGGTCTACTGGGGCTCTGTTTGTCTCACCAGCTCCTGTGCAGGGTGCCCACAGCAGCAGTGAGGCAGGAGATGGACCGGTGTGGTCTGATTTGGCATTTAAAAGTCGTTAATTCTGAAAGTGCCTCCTGCTGCTGAGGCTCTCTCTGAGTGAAAAATCACAGAACTCTGACAAACTGACTCTAGCAGAAGGTAGGAGAGGAGAACATGCTATAAAAGTAATGACTGCCACAAAGAAGAGGTCATAAATTTCCTTTCATAGTCTTTTAATCTTTCCACTTAACTGCCTGCTGCAGCAGGTGAGAGAAATAACGTTTATCAGTCATTACTTACAAATTAAATGAGTCAAGCTCTAAGCTTTTTTCACTGTTCTAATGGTTTAATGTAGCCATTGTTTTCCTGTAGGTATATTTTGAAGGAATAACATAAATTTTGGCAGAGAGGTAAGATTTTGCATGCCTCTGTGGAGGGGTGAGTTTCCCTTCACTCCTCAGGTATATATTTATGAAATATTTAATGAAGGAAATGAAGGTCTGAATTGAGAATATGCTAGTGAAGCTGAAACCAAAGTGGTGTTGAAATGAATGAAGCCAGAGTAAATTTAGCTGCTTTTCTGAAAAAGAATGCTCACAGAAGACATTCGATATACTTCAACACTTCATAATTGTTTGGTGGATGGAATTGATTTATGGGCTGATCACAAGCTCAAAGTTCAAATTTTGAGATTACTTATTAACTGTTTTTAATGTGACCTTTATTGGCAGTGGGGTTAGTTACACAGAATTTTTCATTTTTCACTCTTTTTTTTTTTTGGTCCTACAAGATGCTCAGGTGCTCTTCTGACTATGTGAACATTTTACTGCAATGTCCCAAACTGATCATAGCAGTCTTCTTGTTTGTTTTTTTTAAACTTGCTTTATAGACAAATCTATACAATATTATTATTCTACATAAAAAGATACTGGTTGGCTTTTTTTGTGACACGTGCAATGTCACAAATGTTCAGTTGGGTTTGAGGTTCTGTGTCATTCTCAACTCTAATGGTTCATTACTCATTTCCAGTGAAATTCCTATGGGTTTAATGTCTTGACCTTAAATTATTTCAGCCACTTGAGTTCTGTTCGTTAGAATGTGTCCTGAGACATTTATATTGGTATAAATAATGCTAGCTGAAATTATCTAGGTTTCTGAGTGATAATTCATGGGTAAATACTTCATATTTGCATTTTACTCCATATTTTTTGTGTACTGTACTTGCAAAAACATGTATTGCTTTGTCAAGGTCTATAAAACTTTGGATACATTAGATACTTTGGAAAATTAACAATAAATAAAAGGAAAAAAGGACAGAAAGTATCTATGGGGAAACTGTGCAAGTGAGAAAACAGACAAAGCAGGCTGAAAATGTTCAGGGTAAGAAAAGTTCCAGGTAAAACGTTAGCAGGAAAAGCGTTGCCTGTTTCAATTACTGCCTGTTTCTCCCTATGACTTTTTATATAAAAACAGTTGCTTCTAATAAGAGCCACTACACGCCCCCCTGAATCTTACAGATCTAAAATATATGTAGGATTGTAAGATTGCTGTGAAGAGAACTTAACAGGGTCTTAAATATGCTTATTTTAAAACTATACAGAACAGCTACCATGTTCTTCTCACAGTATTGACAGAGAGCAAATTACCTGTATGGGTTGCCTTATTATTTCGCCCTGTATTAATTTGCCTTAATTTTACATAGATCTGCAACAACATTAAATACAGACCCTACAGGAGATGTCGGGGGAGGGAAGGGTATGAGCCACTTTTGCTAGCTGGGTTGCAATTTTTTTTGCTCCAGCTGATGGCTGTGTTGAAGGACTTTGAATGAGATGCTGTAATGCTGACACTCTTTTTAATGAGCCATTAACACTGGCCTTCCCAGGAATAATAAAGTGGTTGTCAGAAACAAACACTAAATATGCTTGAAAAGCCTCTATGCTATCACAGAAATGCATAAAGTACACATATGTGCCTTAAATTTATACTTTGTTTGAAGTAGAATTACTCCTTTTGCTCCCGTACTCTTACCAGTCTCTAGATGGTTGCACAGGAGCTGGGAATACTCTCAGCAGAACACCTAGTGAGCTTCTGCCACGCCACCAAGCATGTCACGAGCAGAACAGAATGCTTCTCTAAATTGTATGTGCTGTTTAAAATATTTTCCAAGAAAAACAAACAAAACTAACCTCAGTTAAAAAAAAATAAAGATAAATAAACAACCAACCCACAGCTGAAGCCTGCAAACGTGTTATTGTATTTAAGTGAGCAACGGGTCACTTATTTCTGAAATATCAAGTTTTATTTCATTTTAGCCCGCAAATTCACAGACAAGCATGAATGGATATCAGTTGAAAATGGCATTGGAACAGTAGGAATCAGCAATTTTGCACAGGTATTGATCCCTCCCCCCCTTACCCAAGCCTGCAATATTTATTCACGCGTACCTGCTCTCGTCCTTGCTCTTTGGACAGTTACTGGTCTTAGTGTTCTAATTGCATATGCTATACACTGAGTGTGATTTTTGGACTTGGATCTATCAGATTATTTGTGAAGTGAGTGCTGTTTCAGCATTCTGATACATTCTTAATCACTTCAGATCGAGCCTACGGAGAGCTGAACCCGATGAGAAACTTCATGGTTCAGCAGAATTTAAAACCTCCTTTATTATTTCAGTTCTTGTAAGCCTGAGGAGTTTGTGGCTATGTGAAGAAGATGTAATGCACTTTTTAGGCCAAATTTCCCTTGAATAGGGTGAAATCCCTCTGGCTAAGGAACAATTGTGAATAGAAGTACAACATGGCATATATTTCTTACTCGGGGATAGGAATTCCTTTGGATTTTTTGTTTTGTTCCGTGCAAGTACTTGTTCTCTTATAGTCACAGGGAAGTTCAGGGTACAGATTCACTGCATGTGAAACTTAAGAAAATCTAATGTGAGAAGCTATTAATGCTTTTTAGGACAAGCAGCATTTCCCGTAATCTCTTTTCTGTAAATAACACGAATACTCGGTCAGATCCCTGGGCTTTTGTGAGATAGGGTATGTTTGTCAGGGAAGAGGCAGAGGCCTGTTCTGGTTGAGCCGATTCTTATGGTGATAAGGTTCATTAATTCAGTGAGGACAGACTGTATGGTAACAGCTCCCCAGTTATCCGTGTCTCTGCGGGGGAATCATTGTGTTTTCTTTCAGATCGCACTGGAAGTAAATCCTCTGCGCTTTGTAACAAAAAGATAATTCCCTCAAATCACTAGAACTTTGTCCTTTAAAGCAGTTGTTACTGTAGCTGATGCTAAGAAGATCAGCAGATGTTATTTCTCATTCTGCCTGAGGAAATCTGTATGTAAACCTTGTAACTCAGCCTGGGGGTTATTAACACTGTAGTAGATAAACAGGAATTTCCCATTTGGGGCATGACAACAAAACAGTTTTTTCAAATTAAAAATATGCAATCCTTAATGAATGGGAACTAAATTTAGAGACAGAGATTACTTATATACAAATTCTAGAGTTACTAGATCTCTCCTATGTGTAGTTTCTTTAATGTATGCTTTGATGCTTTTGTTTTTCTTTTAAGGAAGCATTAGGAGATGTTGTTTATTGTAGTCTTCCAGAAGTTGGGACAAAATTGAGTAAACATGGTAAGTTTCAGCTCTAATTTCTAATGAAATAATTATTCTAACTTATCCCACTCTCCCTCTGCAAAGATAAATTTTATGAAGTAATCTTTATGTTCATTAATACTGTTATAAATCTTCTGGATTCAAAATAAATTCAAGTATTTCTACAAGAGACAGCTTTAATTTCAAATTCTGCCAGACCGTGCATGGTAGCAGAAAATATATTAAACTGTGAAGGCATTTATTTAAAAATCAGATATTTGAAATACCTATTTGTAATAATTTTATCTATGCTCTGCTTTTAAAATACTTTGATTTGGACTCGCTAGTGTTTTGGCTGGCTCATTTGTAATTCTGCAGTTAAACATTTCATGAGTTGCACAATGTGAAACATCTAATTGATATCAAGCTCTAATTTTTCTATGAATACACAGACTCTAATTCTGGGGTATCAGCTGTAATCATAGGGTTTTGCTCATTAGCAACATGCAAATTATTACATTCTTAATCATTCAGTTATGTGATTTTCCATGTTAAAGAAGAGTGAGCATTAACAGGTAGAAAGGAAAAGCCTATTCCTGTATTTACATGGAGAGCTGTCTTGCTAGTACATGAAGAAAAGCTTGTCAATAGCTTCAGGTGTTGCAGAAGAAGAATGTAGAGTCACTGAGGTGAAGTAGCAGGCCCTTCTTTTGCCATCCTACTTGTGGAATAGGTCTGTGTTGAACTGTTTTGGCCAAATCTATTACATTGCATTGAATGGTGAATGTTAGACAAAAGGTCTTAATGTTTAGGGCTTCAATTAACCAACTTGTAGTTCTGTTTTATCTGAAGGAATTTCATTTCCATTTAGTTCTCTTTTCTACCCGTTCTGGCCTTAGTCTAATTCCAGGTTTTCCCAGAACATGCTGTTCTCTGATTCCTTGTGCTGATGCCTATCTACTCTTCTGACAGCTCCATGTTCCTCCAGCCTCTGTCTTGTTTGCTTGTGGCTTAAAGTTACTCTGGACTAATATTGTTCCAGGCACCATTTCCATAACTGCCTACAAAATAGAAAAAAGGGAAGAGCAGCTGGGTGATTCCAGGGTGGTGCTTCTGAATACTAATGTGTGTTTTCCAGTGAGTGCAAATGTAACGCTTGATAGTGTTTCTGGAGAAAAACTGGGCTTCCTGAAATTGTGACTGTATCAACGCTGCAACCAAATGATGTATAAAGGTTGTAGATAAAAGACATAATTAGGTCTCTTGCAGCAAGAGCTAGATGTGGTTCCTTCTAACCTGGTATCATATCATATGCTGCAGGGCTTCAGGTAAAGGATTAGTCAAATGTAAGAAATTTCTGTCCCTTCTGCAGTAGCCAGCTAGCTAATGTTACACAAATTCCCCAGAATAATTCAGGAGCATAAACATAAGGCTTAATGCTGCTGGTCATTGTGTTGTGGTAAAGTTGGTGACTTCAATTGCTTTGACAGTTTTCCTTGCTCAAGATCAAGACACTTCTTCAATGGCTAGGTCATCACCAGAATGTCTGACTAAATAAAACTAAAGCACTTTGTATTTTCCTCTCTTAAGCGTTCAATTGTATTCTGTGTTTCAGATGAGTTTGGAGCTTTGGAAAGTGTAAAAGCTGCTAGTGAACTCTACTCGCCTCTCTCAGGAGAAGTGACAGAGATTAATGCTGCCCTTGCAGATAATCCAGGGCTCGTCAATAAATCTTGTTATCAAGATGGTAAGATGGCATTTTTGTATTTCAGTAATGAATACCACCTGGATTCTTGCTATCACAAATGACTGTGCAGTTCCTAGTTCTTCCAGTTTAATGCCGTGGAGGCTTGAATGGAATATATTGAATATAGCTCAAGCCAAATAAAATTTAACATGAAAGCATTATTGTAGTCTTGTCTCTGCTGGCAGCTATTTATGCCTGAAAAAAACACTTTGTAAGACTGTGGTTGAATTTAAATCTACTTCCCTTGATCGCATTTCTCTTTTTCTGTTTTTTGATCTTGTAACAGCTCATACTGAGAGGTCGGGCTCCTTTATTCTTTCTAGACAGCATCTCCTTAATGCCACTGCCAGAGACAGTACTAAATTAGACAACTGGTCTGACTCAAAAGGCCATTTCTTATGGCAGGTTGCCTGCACAAGAAATCCCAGTGTTACAGAGCTTGTGTGCCTACTGGGAGCACTTCTCTAAGGCAGTAACATGAATGAATCTTTCTTGTAGGATTTTAGCAACTGTTTTTCTCTTTAATTTCCTAACTGCAGGTTGGCTTATCAAGATGACTGTGGAAAACCCTGCTGAACTTGATGAACTGATGAGTGAAGATGCCTATGAGAAATACGTAAAATCCATTGAGGAATGAGCTGGAATAATGGAATAAATCCATATAAAATATTTCAGTGTAGTTTGTCATCAGTCAGAGAAGTAGAGAATATCCAGTTTTAGCAACCTGAAAAATGCCAGCTATGATCACATAATACAAGGCCAGAAATTGCAGTGATAAAAATGTTTAACATCTGCGTGCCTGCAAGGGTTTCTTACTCTGTTGTCCTATTTATGTAACTTCAGGATGTTATCTAAAACATTTTGGGAAACAAAATTCATTTGCTAAAATATACACTTCCCAAGATTCATTTGGCCATCAATTTAGTAACAACAGCCTTAATATGGTAATTTTGTAGTAGGTGAAGGACTACAGTAGTAGTAACCTGGACTACAGCTTTCCCTGAAATACTTCTCTATTGTTCCCAAGATATTGAAAAGCAGTGTCTCCCTAACCTCCTAATATTTTTCCTAATTATAGCTGTAAAGATGCTATAAAAAAAGAAGCCCTATCAACTACCTCTTTGCATGATTTTTACTACTTTACAGAATTTATTAATCCTTTGTTTTGCTTCTTAATTTTACTATGTAATCAAATAGTTCTGCCTTTGAGGCAGAAGGTATGGTCCTTGTCTTCTCATTTGTATGTTTTTTTTAGTATGCAAAACACATGCAATAATCATTTATCAAGGTTCTGGAGTGGATTGTTTAGGCTGTATTTTTTTGGTCTGGTAAACACTAGCTATGTCACAAATAATTCAGGAATTCTACATCCTGTGCTTAGCAATTACAGTGATTTCAAAAGAGCAGATACCTGTGAAAATTGTGTGATCATTAATAGTTTGACACACAGTGTATCCATGTGTGTCTATCTTTAAGATGAAGTAGGCACACTGCTGTAATGGCATCACAGGAATGAAACGAAAACTTTCACTTCACAAACCAGTAAACTAAAGCAGCTGATTCCATTAGACTTAATATTTAATGAATCCACAAATGTGCACTCAGAAGTTGATATGACATCTAAGGATAAGGTTGAGTTGTACAGACCCGTGCTTTAGGAAAACATAATAGTACAGCAGGGTTTTGGTCTAAATTTTTTCACCCCACAATTTTAAAATAGTGTTGAGAAGCTAGGCACAAAACAGGAATGAAAACCATGTATCTAAGTTGACCTAAAATGAAGCAGGGGAAAGTTGAATCCATGTAAGATGACAAAGGCAAAATAAATAATTCTTGAAGTTCCTTTTGAAAGCACAGCCCTTCTAAAGGGCAGAAATACACTGCAGGTTATACAGGAACCTTTCTAGTGTATAAAAACATAGGGCTTTCTTTCACGATCTCAAGGGATGTCAAAGTAACTGGTATTTTTTTTTTTAATCCTAGGAGCTAATCTTTCCTACACAAGTCACAGATAAAAGCCCTGCCACAAGAACTCCACTGTGTATTTAAGATAAAACTATCTTTTTCCATAGGATTTAAACTGCAAAGTGACTAAGAGAAAGGAGAGAGTTTGACTGTTCCACAGGAGTCCTAACTTGGTAGTGGTTGATAAACAAAAGGCTCCAATAAACCCAGTGTAAATGCTTTAAAAACTGTCAGTACTTATCCATTATCCACAGTATTGTGTGGTATTTATTGTGACAACATTCAGGGCCCAAAGAGCTGGGAGCTTGATCCTGGCCTCTTACAGATTCCCTGTGTCCCTTGGGATCTTTGACTTCCCTGGGCACTTTCAAAAGGGAAAGAGAAAAGTTTGTTTCAAATCAGAATAAATGCAGGCAAATGGAGATAGGAATGCTTGAAAAAAATGTTTCAATTTGATACTGTTTCTTCCACCCTATTTTTTCCAACTTTATATTAGAGAGTAATAGGCTCTTCCTTCATTGCCATGTAATACATGGCTCTTGTGAGTCTCTCTATAGGGTTAGTCCAGAGCATGTAATGGAATTTTATACAATTTTCCCCTTAAAATGTTTGTATTCTTTCCTTTTGATCAATGAACTATGAAACTAATTTCTGTGATCAATGAAATATGAAACAGGAATTTCTGTAATCTCCTAAGGACCCTGGGGAATAGTAAAAACTGGGAAATCTGATCTCTTCCTCAAGCTTTGCCCTCATCTGTGTATTAGACATGTTTATAAGGTTACACACAAGTAAGGATCAATGACAACTTTTGCAGAGAAACCATCTGAAACAGAATTCAACCTCTCTCACAGTGTACAGTTAGAGAATGCTCTTTTGCTTATAGAAGAGGACCAGAAATCTCTCTAAGGTCATATAAAGCCCTAAAGGAACTAGGGATAAAGTGATTTATTAAATCTCACAATTCCTCCTAAAATGGGAACAATAATACTTAAGTGATTTTGTGTGTTTTATGCCACAAGCTCTGATGTTTGCAGTTATTTAGGCTAAAGGATGTCTATCAAAGCAAATATTTTTATATCTTTCTACAATCCACTTAACTACCTGAATTATGCTGCCAAAAGACTGTGTTCTTCTTTGTTTGATGTAGGCTACTCAAGCAGAACTCATAGCTTTCCCGTAACTTCACTACATTCAGCAGCAGCAGGAAGCCTAAGGCAGACCACTACAAACTGGTTGGAGCCAGACTCTGCAAGAGCATGAATGCAAGGAAGACTTGCCAACATGAATTTGTAATGAATGCCTTCCATCAAAATAGAGAGATGGAGTGAATGTGTATTAGCTTTGGTATATGACACAATTTTAAATACTTTGTAAAAACTGTAGGGGAAAACATCAAACTTGTTCACCAGAGTGTGTTCCTACAGAAAACTAATAAAGGGGATGATTTTTTTTACAAAATAACCACTTCATCTGTGGCCTCTTAAGTCTTGCTCCTGAGCTTAAGAACTTAACACTCATAATTACTGGAGAGTAAGCATTATAGACTCAGCAGAGATTGGTTTCATAGCAAACTATGATTTCCATACTTTTCCCCCAACCAATAATTATGTCTCTGTGTCTCCTAGTGGTTAATTATATCATCACCTTTCTCCTTGCCAACACCTCATTTCCATTCCACAAGTACCAGTCCCTTTATCTCACGAATTTCACCAGCAGGTGAAATGCTCCAGGTTGTCACAGGGGCTGATTTAAATAATTGCAAGTTAGAAAAGAAATTATAGCAGAATTTCACCACACGGTGGCACTGGAAACGTTGAAGATGGTACCCTGGGGTGCAGGGATGTAGTGCAGGCAGCCCAGGTGCCTGCTCCAGCTGCTCCCCACTGCAGGGACCGGTCAGCTCCAGGCCATTTAACTTTTTCGGTCAGCTTCAAAATCAGAAAATATATTGAAAATGCCTAAAAAAACACTCCTCACAGCACTACATGTAAACAAAGGAATTAACTTAAACTTCATCTTATTGTACCCATCATCTTACCATCTTTCTTCTCCCTCAGTCTCTTCCCTTTCTTGCAGCACACCTAAAATTTGGCCTGCTGGGGTAGGGGTGTGCACAGACTGTCTAAAATTTTACCAACTTCCAGCCATTATGTCAATAGGAGCCTTTCAGTAACAGCAGAGGCTGACTGGGAGCTTTGGGGAAAGCATTCTTCCACCAGAGGTGAAACTGCTTTTACATTAATGAAGCTGCACCAGTGTTAGAGACTGCGCAAGTCATTCACACAAGGTAGTGCCATGGCTACAGACAAACGTGTCGTAACATGGTGAAATGTGGCCAGACTGATGGAAAACTGAGCACCTGTTGGCAAGCCATTTCCAGAGATGACAACCTCATGGATGTGAGACTTAATATTAAAACTCTTGAGCAATGTCCATCAGTGTAAATCACCAGCAAGATATGCTGCAGAGGGTACACACACCTTTTGAGAGCAGCTTAGGAGTGTCCTCCATGTAATTATCTCCACTTTCCCCACACTACTTAAGACACCAGCTTAGAGGAACAGTCCTTGGCAGGAGAAGTCAGTCTGTGGTATGTGGACTGTTAGTTTGCCTTCCTATATTGATATTCCTCTCCTCCTGACAAAGCATAATTCAGTCACTTCAGACCTGATCTATTTTAATGTAGCACAAGTGTCCTACATCCTCTGCTATGAGGCTGTTTTATTCATTATTTGTTTATCATGATTAATTATTCATGCTATTGAATGTATTTTGCTTAGTGATGTATTTTAATGGAGGTGCAGCACTTGAACCTCTCTCTAACCATGAAAATAAACCCACAAGATTGGAGAGTGAGTCTGCACTTAGGACTCAGGAGTACTTCTGTTCTTCAGCCATCACCCTCCTCCCTTCCTTGCTGCAGAGGTCTGGATCAAAAGAAAATGTCAGAGAATTAAGTATTGTTGGTAAGTCCTGTGTCTCCTGACAACCCCTCAGTTGTGCCCTAAGTGGTAAGGCAAAGCCAGTGATAAAACTGGTGTAACATCACCATCACACAGCTCTACAACAGAAACATTTTTGCAGCTTTCTATTAGTCTAAAGGGGCATTTCTTACAGCATGTGGCCTGTTAAACATCTTCTACCACAAAGAAGAAAAGTCAGCTGTTCAAAACATTGATAGGAATTAGTCTACTTCCCGTATCTTCCATAGGTTTAAAGAGTAACTGAAGGACAACGTGACCCTTTAACTCATGCCCCCACTCCCGTGAGATCTGAAGTAGTGTTTCTAACAGGGAATCTAACATGGTCTTGCAAGGGGTCACTCTCCAGAGGCAGCACAGACAACTTCTACTTTCTACCTGCCCCTGTATACATGAAGAGCTGCAAGGGAGATGAGGCAGTCACCCTGAGGTCAGAACAAGGTTGGGAGCCATGCTCCTAGATCACAGCAACAGCATGAGCTCTTGGCATGAGGCTGCATAGGAATCTGAGCTGATCTCGCAGCTCCCTGTTGCTGAAAGAGCAGGCTCTGGCTCCCACTCCCTTCTCTCCCTACCCGATCGTCCTCACTCTCACCACCTCTGCCAGTGAGAGAGGGTCCCCTCTTGGAGACAGCCATGGCATTCAGTACGAGCCCCAACCAATTCATCAGTCAGACCAAAACCCTGCTGGTAGATTCCAAGAAGCACTCAGAAAGGGACATTAAGAAATAGCAATTGTTACTATCAGTAGTAGTACTACTACTATATGAATACTTAACACATTTTAACAGTTGTTATTAGTAAGACCCTTTATCTACTGCATGCAATTCTGATTAACAGTCAGATGAATTGCTGTAGTCATATTTTGTTCCATGTAAGATGAAAAAAGAAGAATTAATCCAAGACTGAAGAACAACATAAAACTATCCCTTTTTTTTTTCATTTTAGATCACCGTGATTTCAACACAATCTTCACCCAGAACTGTAAGCTCAATACTTCAGTATCACTCAAGCATAACAGCAGTTTTAAACTCAAAGCATATGCCTTACCAAAAAGAAAAGGGGAATTGCAATTGTTACAGCCCAATATTTATATAGTGGCACCTTCAGAAAACAGTTCTGGATTCTGTAATTTATGTGAGCCGAGTTCATTTTTACTTGAACAAAAAGATGAGATAGATGTTAAATCAGAGCACATTCCCTCGGGAAAAAAACCTGAATTCTGGGGCTACATTTTAATTACTTCACCCTTCCAGAGAACCACACTGAATTATTATTAACAATGAGAGAGTGAAGCAGATGTTTCTGAAAGAGTATAGAAAAATAAGTTGTACTAATTACATGAGAACAAATCGGTAACATTTTGTCTCCTTATGGCTAAATGACTTTTACCTGTATTCTAAAGAAGGCTTAAAAAAAGCATTGGTTAAAGAAAAGCTGAAAACTGTTCTTGGCATTGTAAGGTAAGATGTTGTCTACAGTGAGAGGTTGAAAACTAGCAATTATAGCATTTTAGCAATTAAAGAAACAAGTATTTAGAACTCTGCAGTTAACAGAGAAAGAGTATTTGGAAGAGTCCTTATGATTCACTTAGCTAATACCTCGACAGCCTCAATTCTGCATTCCCACTGGAGGAAAGGCACATGCTGGTTAAAGAAACAGCTTGACTGCAGTTACTGCTGAGTATACACAGGACTCAGAAACCTTCCTCCTAGTCCCTCAGCATTGAAAAAAATAATTAAAAAACCCTGTTACTTTTCATCTGAAGCAGTGGTAGCAATACGAGACTATGAAGAAAGCTACACTACACACTATTTAAGCCCACTGACAATTTCATCCTACCTTCTTGGAACATGGTTACACTTCAGAAGACCAGATTATCAACATAACTCAGTATACTCAGCTTCCACAGAGAACACTCACAATGGAGATGGCCTGAAGGCAAATTGGCTGGAAAATCTGGCCCAAATATTAGATATTTGTCTTCAGATGTGCTGGTGTAACACAACATGTCTTCATACATGCACTGTGGATGCATCGGGACATAATTGTTTTAGATCCTCCATAAAACAGAACTCATGGTTTGTCAGTTAAAAAAAGAGGTTTACATTCACCACGTGCTCACAATTTGCATCATTAATCTTTAATGACAGGTAGAAGCTACAGGTTTATAAATATATATTTTTCATAATTGTGACAACCAGTGATTAGGTGCAGTTTTGGTGGAAAATTGAAATACTGTAAGGCTAGGTAAGTTACAAGGCATTATTAGAAAACATTGATTTTGAACTTTTGGTGATATTGCATTACTGTTACAAACATTAGAAACAAACATTACTCGGTGAAATATAAACACTGCAGAAGAAACTACAATAAGAAGTAATTTACTAGTTAAGCACACAGTTGAGAAACAACTTATTTTTTTAACAAAGTCAAGGTAACTCAAAGAAACAGTAATAAAAATTTCATGTTAAAGAACACTGTCTTCAACAGACAACATCTCCTCTACAAAGAGAAATCATTTGTGTAACACTTAGAAAGGAGGAGTCGGGTTGGTTTAAACCACTCTGAAAGCAGTAATTTTCTGTCCCAGCAGTCAATTTTCCTGCCTTACAACATGGATTCGTGTCCAGATACAGGTTCTGCACCCAGATAAAGCTCATTTTGCATTAACCTTGAAATGCATGAACTCCATGTCAGGGTGCATCCCCATTAATCCCACCACAGACGTACACAAATGTTTGTTATACCTTAGTTTACAAACTGGACTTACAAGTAATCACAACCAATTTTAGTTTTACTACTTTTGATCAGCTTTAAAAACATATATATTAACTCTTTGAGTTTAAAAGTATAACACAATTTGGCTTAAGATACAGAAATACAAAAATTTGAAGGGTCCCCACAGTAACACAACTTCTTGTCCTAGAAGGTGATAAAGTATAATGCATGAGACTTCACTACACAGTTTTATGAAATATTGTCTCATTACTGTTATTCAAAGGAGTATGATTATGATTTAGTGGAGTCAGACTGGACCAAACAGAGCCTAAAGATATTTAAGACAGACACTTTCCTTATTGACTCTTTTAACAGAATATTCTATACACGACACACCGATACATCAACTATCCCAACCAACTTATTCCCTAAAAACCCAGGTGCACCATCATATTGCATAGAAAGAAATCCCTGGTTATCAACACACTTGCACTGCAGACTGGGACTTTCTCCCTGCCTTACTAAACCAAAGCACATTTCAAAAAAAGCACATCTCACATTAGACATTTTTCTTAGCTATATTCTTTGGAATCGCTAGTGCACGTGTTATTTCAAGCACATTTTTATTTTGCATGCTATTATTTAATATTATAAAACTAAAACTGGAAGGAAAACAGTTTTCCCGCTTTCTCAAAAAAAAAATATAATGTAAAAAAATCTTCCTATGTCACATAAAAATAAAATCAGACTTTTCTCTACAACAGAAAGTTCGAACAGAAGCTGGGACAGCTGAACGAAGAGGGTATTCATACAACGTGGGGAAATCCGGGGTCAAAAATTCCCTCTTCAAAATAATTTAAGTCACATTTTTAAGTTGGATAAAGAAAGAGTCCAAACAATAATAAATGGCTTTATAGCTCAGTATTCACTTTGATCATGGAAGACCTACATTCCAAGTCCATACACCGATTTAATGAAGTACTATTACCCTGAATTATTTTAGGGCAATTCCCTCATATAAACTGAACCTGAGAAAGCCTTCCTATTGAAACAGGCACGTTTCCCTGAACATGTTTTATTTTGAGAGACATCACCATCTTCCATTTAGAATCAGCTCTACATAAGGCTCAGGGGTTTTATTTTATGGTAAAATTGACTGTATTTACTTCCTACCTTAAACTATTTATGTTTGAAAAACCTTAATTTCAGTGCTTAAAGATATTTTCATTTCAGTAAGTAATCCTTTCATATATGTATACATGGAGTGCATACAGGAAACAGAATTATTGATGGTTTGCCAAGAAGCCATGCAGTATAATTGGAAGGTAAAAGTAATTTTTTTCAGCTATTCCTTACAGTGAGCACGTTAATTGCACGGTACAAACTGTGCAGACATTAAATCCATCCAAAAGTTTTAATATGCATTATGCAGCATCAGATAAGTAACAGTAAAAGCCAAAAAGACCATGTCTCCACAAATAGATTTCATAAAAAACTAGAACTTCTGGTTTCAGATAGAATATATATTTAGAATATCTGTGTATAAGGTGAATATATACAATAAATACATTTTGTTATAGTAACTATAGTCACAGGTTTTTTAACTACATAATTGTAGAGGTGCATCAGGAAGACCTATTTCTGACTGCAAATTCTTTCACTCTAGTATGGGGAAATATTAAATTCTGAATGCTACGGATACATGATTTCTGGCACAGCTGAAAGTATATCAGGAATTAGAACTGGATTATTATATTTTTAATATAAATTTAATTTTAATGACAAAGCCATTACTGGACTTTTGTTGAGAAACCTAAGGAACGTGAGATTTCTTCCTTGAAAGGCACATAAAAATTTCAATGTATATTTAATGTGTTAAAAAGCAGATTCTGAGTATTTCTGTAGGCTACCTCACAGTAAAACACAGAATTAGCAGATGTTTGCCAGTTGGCACTATGGAAAAACGTTTCATGTATCTGTACAGAGATAATGCTTATGCACGAACGGACATTTGTTCATTCAAGTGATATATTTTCCCCTCACACATGCTGAAACAAAGAGCGTGCACTTATTCTGTTGTTTACTGAGATATTGAGGCACACACATTCACATCGAGAAGTTACTTGCAAATGGTAAAAGGAGAAAAAATTACCTGAAATTATGTACATTTATTGAAAATGAGTGTGACAGTGTTCTAGTTTCTGATTTTATGCTAATAAATACGTTTAGCTAGCTGAAATTCTGTCACTTAATTCTTCTGACTCCTGGGAGGATTTCTAATGATTAGGGTAGATTTCAAAAATATTGCCATGAAAGGCATAGAATCACATGCAAAAATAAAATAATCTACCAGTTAAGTGTGAAGCAGCAACCATCAATGTACATCAGACATACAGTACAATTAGACTCACTGTGTAAAGGATCATTATATTGCACATAAAATAAAATGGCACGTTTTATAAAACTACAACTTTGCACAATAAATGACAGACACATTTCTACATCTGCAGAGACATAACAATGAGTAACTCACTTAAAAGTGAAGTACATGACCTAAGGATTATTGCCTTGCCTAAATCATTCCAGTATCACTTGGAAAGGAAGGTGGCACGGGCCCTATTCATGCAAATAAACACACAAAGACCTGATGTTTTTTCCAGAAAAAGACTGGCTTGAAAATTTTCATGTATTTTACTTCGCCTGTGAAAGCTTGTTTTATGGAACTATATTCTTCAGAAATGTGATTTTTAAAAGGTGGTGGTGTTCCTGCTGCCATTAAAATGATTGATGTCCTGACAACCAGAAAATTATCCTCTTCAACACAGGTTTTTCTCCTCAAAGCCATAATTTATGTAAATATTATATAATTATTATTTGGGATTTTTACTCCATCGCCATTTATCACAATGTTTCTAGCAAGCCACTCACAGCACCAGATTGAAATCTAAAGGTTTGGTAACCGCACGTGAACCCTCCTAGTGGAGAAAATATTTGTCGTCATTGCAGCTGAAAATCTGAATAAATCTTGCTGGGAAATAAATGAATGATAGAAGTTGAAATGTGTAATCAAAGTAGTGCAGCTTTGGCATATACCACTGAAAAATTTTATTAAAACACCTCGAACTTCTTGCACAGACTCCATCAACAGCACTCTCTAGTCAAAGCTGACTGGGCACGACCTTACCTTTCCAGGCTTTAAAAAGTAGGTGTTTATAAATGCTTCTGGAAGACCATGTCTGTTACTGGCCTCACACGTCTATCACTGATAATCTGTGACCAAGCCCATAAAGTCACTCACAAAATTTAGTGTTGAGGGCATACTTAACTGCTTGAAAACTCAGGGGATTGTTTTGCAAGACATTTTCCTTGTCTGCTACATACTCAGGAGGTTTAATATTCAGATTTGTGTTTGACATAAATACAAGAGCAATAATACCTGAACAGTATCATAAAACCATGGCCAAATTCTGCCTACAAAACGTCAACCAAGAGCAATTTCACCTAAGCCATACTGCAAAAAAAAAGGGCAATACAACAACTTTCTACTATACTTGATGCACATACATCCATTTAGGTATTCCACATGTAAAGAGTTTAAGCCACAGTCGCTATAAGGAGATTTTCAGACAGAGACCTGCAGATGCTGCATAAATCAAACGACAATGAAAACTGCCGTTCACTAGAAAATAATGCTGAAGTTCTACAATTAGAGTTATTCACTGTTAAAAATGGTTTTAGCACCATTCACATTTCTAAAGCCACTAAAACAGTGAACAGGAAATCTTGTTAAATCCTTACAAGCAAAGTTGCAGCATCAGTCACTCTAAAATGCATAGGAACTATTTTTCTCCTCCAAGCATTTTCATCAATCAATGGTTGGGTCACTATTTGGGTAAAAAGGCCAAGCAAAAAATTATATGGAAAGCTGTAACACATGAATAGATGTGTGGTTATATTTCCACCAGATTTCAAAGTGCTTTCAAACGGAGACAAGTCCTTTTCCTTCCCTCCAGTATTAAGGCTCTTATAAAAAAAATAAATAAGTTTAACTAAAAGACACTGGGCTTTATCAAATACACCACTTAGTATGCTTTATAGTTCTGCAGCTCTAGCATTATAGATGTGTACTAGCAATATATAGGATTGCTCTATCACAAGATTGGGGCCTTAATATTCTAAAATGTGAAATACTCAGTAGATGTTGACAGTACATTTATTTTGTATTCTATTAAAAACACAGGGATTAGAAAACTGACTGGGAAATTCAAACCAAGTTACCCACACTACAGAAAGGCTACTCTTGCTATTATTTCTGTTACATCAGAAACAGTGATCTAGAGAAATTAAATTACTCTTTTCCCATCAAATTTCCAGACATTTCTGCCCCACCAGAAAAAGTTTAGTTTTTCTGACTGAACCAGACCCTCAGGAGACAAAAGTGCTCTCAATTCCCACCAAAGTCAAAAGGTTCTATGAGAACTCAAGCTGTCTGAGACTCTCGACCCTTTCAAGGAACACAAAAATGCAGTTAAAAATCACATTTCATTCCTAAACAATCTACAGAAGATCCAAAACATTAAGGGCCTGATCTTACAGCCCTTCATACTCAGATGATCACACTGACCCCCGTTTCACCACTCCCAGAAGCTGTATCTGTAGAGGTCCCCCCTCCTGCAAACACACACATGCCTAAATCCTGGAAAATTAGCACCCAGATTTGGCACCAGCACAACCTGCACTCAACTGAACTCCTGAAAAAAAGCAAGTTTTAAGAGGAAAATACTATGTTTACTGCTAATAGAATTTAAAACCTACCTTTGAAGGCAGAAGTCAGCATGCTCTGTAATTTTTATTGATGTTTTTGTATGGCAAGATAATGATGTTCTCCAGTTTGTCTGACTGAATTTAGCCAGTTTTGTGAAATTTGTCACTTACTGATACCACTGTGAAAAGTTTGGAGCATTTTGGTTTTTTGGAAAGCAGGCTCCTGCACCGCTACCTTAGCATCAGAAACTCAAACTGTTAATAGGAATAAAGCCAAAAGCACTGCTTGTGCTGCAGACTGAAGTTATGGACTCACCACTTGTCATCTCCAGCTCCTTTGGTGCAATTCCATGACTTCCCTGCTGAACACAAGCAGCTTTATGGGACCAGTCCTGCCAAAATGAACACCAGAACCTAACAAACCTTTCCAACAGCACACCACGTGGGTTTCCCAGCACTTCCTTTGTAAAACCTCCCAGTGGGTTGTTTTTTCTCCAATTAGTATGTGATGTTATTTCTCTTTTCTAAATATGCTTAGACACACACAACAGAGTTCAAAATTAAAAAGAAAATAAAATCTCTGTTTTAAAGCGATCAATCATGGTTACAGCATGGTGAAACACAGCTACACCTACACGGGGGCATCCATCCCTTGTCTTTTTGGGCTCAACACCTTCATCTATCCCCACCAGGCTCTTACCCCTGCAGGGTGATTCACACGAGTGGGTCAGGAGGAGCACAGCCCCAGCGCCTCGCCGGAGCCGGGCTTTGCTTAAGCAGGATTAGGCCAACCGGGCGGCTGGACGGCCACGCTGTGACCCTGCTCCCTGTCCCCAGAGCCTGCCCTGCCGAGGCGACACCAGATTGTCCTGACCCCTGGCTCCCAGGAGCACCGCTCGGTACCTGCGGGTCCCGCTCGCCCCAGAGCTTTGGTGGTGGCCACAGCGCACCGGGAGCCTCCCCGGGACGGCCTGGAGCGTCTGCCCTCGACGCCACGGGTGGAATAGAAAATCCAGGTTATCCTCAGAAACAGAACGCGGGGAGATACCTCCCGGGGGCCGGGAGAGGCGGAGCTCAGCGGGGCAGGAGCGGCCCGGCGGGTCCCGGCGCTCAGATGAAGTGTACCCAGGCGGTGCTGTCGGGGTCCTGCGGGGGCCCGGGGGCGGGCGGGCCGCGCTGCCGGCCGCGCAGGCGGTAGTTGGCGCCGCCGTTGTTGTCCCAGTACTCGGCGCCGGCGACGCGGTAGCGGACGGCGAACTCCAGCGCGGCCTCGGCGGCGGCGGCG
>VZRW01012270.1:390895-415261 GCA_013398125.1 Aegotheles bennettii | reverse complement strand
CCCGCCGCCTTCCCTAATGGCACCGCCGCCCCCCGCCCCCGGGACCGCGGCTCCGCCGGCCCCCGCCTCCGCCTCGCTGCGTTCTGGGTCTTTCCTCGAGGATCTCATCCAGCGAGAGGGGGCGGGAGGGATTCCCCAGTGGAAGCATTAAAATTCATCGCGGCGCTCTCGCTCGCCCGATCCGCTACAGAAATAGCAGCCGAGGGAAGGGGCAGAGCCGGGCTCTGGAAGATTAAGGAACAGCTGCCCTGCAGGTTGGATCTCCCGGTGTACGGTTAAAGGGAAAAAACCCAGCTAATCTGCTGTAATGCGCTTACAGCACAGCTGCTGAGCAAAACACACCTGCTGCGGGCCGGAGCAGCGCTGCGCTCAACACGGAGGGCCGAGGAGGCAGCAGAAGCTGTTGTTGTGTGTGCCTTGTGCTGTTCAGGAGAGTATTTAATAATTGCCAAGCAGTATTCAAATGAATTCCAGCTGAATGGAAACCACGCTGCAGTGCAGCCACTGCAAAGACCTAAACCAGTACCTCTGCTTCGTTCCAGACCTTCTCTAATCTGCTATTCATTTTTAATCAGTAAATTGCATTAAAACCAATGATCCCGCCATCCTGCCAGAGCCTGGGCCTGAGCTGTGTTGACACGTGATTCTGATTTAGCTTCTGAGCAGGAAGTTTTACACCTTCATCATTTTATCTGCAGCGCTTGGTGCTCCTTTGAAAGTCAAGGCAGTGGAAAAGAAGTGGCTGATGGGATTAAGAAAGGGCCAAGTGAACCTGGTAATGATGAAGAATTAAAAAAAAGCACCAGAACACAGGGAAAAGCTCCCCACTGTCTCATATTAGAACTATCAGCTTTAATTCCTTTATTAATAAGCATGAAGATAATTGCCACTGGGTTCCAAATCTTTTTAGTGACAGGTGGTTTATGAGGAGGGAGTGAAAAAATACGCCCAGCAGTGTTAAATTTAACAGCATTATGCTCCCCAGTGATTTGTTGTGTCATTGTCTTACGTTCACAGGGTGATCATAGGGTTTGAAAAATCAAATAGTAATAACAGAAAGGATAACATCTGAATTCATCAGCCCAGGATCTTAAAACTGTCTCACTTGTCCTTTAACACACATATTTGTTAAGCCTTTTTCCCATGTCTCCCTCCCAAAAATTAGTATTTCAGGAAAACAACATGAATTTATGTTTAGTTTTCTGCACTAATTTGGGGGAGGAAAAGAACAGATTCAGAGAATTGTTCAAACAGGCTTTAAGGCTACTTTTGAATTCTTTTTTAGTAATTTCTGTCTGTCATAATGAAAAATTTCCGAGGAATGAACACTTGGGTTTGCTGATGTTAATTAAAACCAGTAAACAGTAAGAATTTTTTCTTTTACAATAATAGGCACGGTCTTTGCATTTTACAACTATTGTGAAACTATCAGAACCAATAAACTAAATGGGTTTAAAGCTGATTACACGTTCAGTCAGTTTTGGGTCTGGCTTTGTGGTACACATGAGGGACATGGCTGTGTAGAGTAATTTAGCTTCTGCTGTACTTTACACAATAGGGGTGCCTTAGTAGAGTTCAACTTCCCCTCTTCTGGTAATTTTAGTTGCTTAACCACTTCTTATCATAAACTTGTGTAATACTCTTGCTTTTTTTTCAGGCCTCTTCTCTCACAATCTTGGCAATATTTCACAAAAATACCCCAAACCCACTCCTTTCTTCCCTGGTGTTGTAGGCAATGCAGTGCACGTAACCGAGTTCAAAATACAGATTTCCCAAAGTTAGTACACCAAAGGCTGACATTAAAATTAGAAAATCCTGTGATAAGAAAGCAAAAAAACCCAACATGGCAAGCTTTGGACTGGCCGGGTCAAAGCAAGGTGAGATGGAGAGGGACACTCGTATAAACTGATTGATATGATGAGAACACAGAAATTTTGGTTGAGTTCTTGTCATCATCAGGTAAAGCCTTATGGTTCCTTAGCCTTGCAAGAGAACAAGAACACTGTATGGGCATGTGGGTACTGGGGAAAAGGGTAGAAAGAGACTTGATATAAATGCATGCCCACTGTAAATAAAGTAGAATTTAATAAGGCTTTTGAAAGATCAGAATTAAATGGTACTTAAGTCATCAAAACATCAACTCACCAGTTAATCCTGGAGGTGCTCGTGTTTTCACCTGCAATTTCCCCCAGACACCTCAGGTTCTGGATCACACGAAGCACCTCAGCCTTGTCTCTGTTGACCACTGTCACCATGTAAACTCCACCAGGATCCACCACAAAGGTATTTCTCACTTTGGGTCGAAATACACCCAACATGTCTCACTGAACCTACCATGGGAAGTTTGCTGCTGCTTTCTTTTTCCCCTCTTGCTCACTTGCCAAGAGTGCAGCTGTGGGAACTCTTAGCCCACA
The DNA here is from genome assembly GCA_013398125.1 of Aegotheles bennettii. Lineage (NCBI taxonomy): Eukaryota > Metazoa > Chordata > Aves > Caprimulgiformes > Aegothelidae > Aegotheles > Aegotheles bennettii. The sequence goes on along the minus strand of VZRW01012270.1, from coordinate 412,847 downwards.
TCTTTCACTTCTGAGGGTGTCCTTATTACTAGGCTGGTCTTCCTCATCCGATGATTTTAAGATGGACACGGCAAACGAAAGTGTTGAGCACCGAAATTTAACAAACATACAGACAGACATTCCCTCAAATAGCCTGCAAACTTCTGTGATGTGGAAACTGTTGTATGAGTTCAAAATGGGAAGCATCAGACACCGTTTGTACAAGGAAGTTCTCTCGGTTTTGCCTACTGTAAATATTTCTACACAGTAAGTGCTCAGGTCCTTAGAAGCGAGCAAGCACCACCACATGCACAGAAACCAGGGCTCAATCCATGCAGTGGTAGGCGTCCATACACCACCCCCTCTCTGTCTTAATTTAGTTCACAAAATTTTGGGCATGCAAGTTCAGAAGTCTAATCTGTCTGCTTGTTTATAGTGCTATATTAAGGACATTATCCAAGGCTGTTTTCTAAATAATACTGTCAAAAACAGCTGAAAAAGAAATCGTTAGTACTGACCTAGCTAAATAGGAAAGTAGTATTTTTATGACAGGATAATTTTGAAGGTGTCAGCAGGAGTAGAGCAGTCGTCATGTAAATTCTAGAGCTATACAGTGTTGCTCTATTGGAGGGTAAGAAAAGCAGAAGATCTCACATTGCAATTAGTGTGGGCAGAATTAGGAGATGGCACTTGTGCATTGTTTTCATCGCTACAGAGTTCTCTCCCTTTACAGATTTAAATAGCATGCTTGTAGGATAGAAGTTTGTCCTAGTAACTTTTCGCTGACCCATCTCTGCATCTTCCAGCTGACATCCAAAATTTTAAAGACAGCCTCTTGTTCTGCCCCTGTAGCACTGAGTGACCCTGATATTTCTGCTGTGCCAAACTGCATTTAAAACCTGCCTCATGCTCGAGAATCTCCAACTAACCGAGCAGAGGCATTTGGTCCTCTCTTTTGTTAAGATTTAAATGATTTGCAAAGGCAAAACCAATGCAGGAAGTGAGCTGAGAGATTTCTGCTTTTATCAATTGTCTCGACTCCAGGTGACCTAGGAGAAAGCAGATGCCGGGCTGGGGAGCATTAGGCAGAACTATGGTGGAACCATTAATAGGTGTCTGAGTGCTGGGGCTTACCCCGAGTGCCCACTGTCACGTGTCCACTTTAACTTTCCAGAGCAGGTTTATTTTTAGCAATGAGAATTGTAGGAAGATAAAATGGATGTAAAGGCGAGTGCATTACGGTTACATCAGCTTGCGAGATGAAGTTGTGACTTAGCCTGTGCACTGGAAAGGTCAGCTTCTACTCTCATCTGTATCCATGCAGCTTTTCTGAAGCTGATGAACTGTGTAGGTGTTGCATTAGAGTATCACCCAAGAGTTCAGTAATCACATGTGACTGCGTGGATGTGACAGTGGTATTTACACTGACAGTTCGTGAGCCCTGTGCGATACATTTGTTCTGCTTCAAAAATACCTTCCCACACCGTTTCACGTCGAGGATTAACTCAGACTTTATTTATTTCCCCAAGAAAGTATCTTAGTCATATCTCAGAGAAGTGCCAGGTAGAATTGGGTAATATGCTTGAAGTATATAAAAAGAAGTATTCTGTTGAAGAACGATGGTATCGATCTTCTGTACCCAATATTATTTTTGCCTAGCCAGGATATGCTGTCTTTATCCATAAAGATGCAAGTTCTGTGATTCAAAGACTTGTAGCAAGGACATTTGATGTCAAAGATCAGTGAATAATTTCCCTGGGGCTTCATTTTCTGCTGAACAGAGATGTGACACTTGGGAAGGTTGCTTTGTGGTTGGTTTTCGGTTTGGTGGGGTTTTTTGCTTTTTTTTTAATAAGCAGATCCAAACGAAGATACAGTATTAACAAAAAAAAAATAATAGAATTGTAAGAGTTTACCTCAGTTCATGACCTTGTGAATCTGCCTTAATGTATGATGAAGCTCACATGCAGTTTTATTAATTAAGCAGTAACCACCTCCATTGACTCCAAGTGATTGGCTTAAGACTTCTGGAGAGCTTAAGCTAAAAAATCCCAAACAATTAGGACAACAGTGGGAAAGAAAGAAGAAACCAAACAGATAAATCTCATTTTGTGGAGAAGATGATAAAAGAGCATTTCAAGCATTTTTCTTACAGGAATAGTTCTGCTGTTTTTAAAGGGATTGAATGTTTTTATCCAGGATTAAGTATCAGCTAGCAGGACTGGGACTTTTCCAGGCACAAAACTTGTAACACAGATTTTCATGGAAATATCTGAATAAACCCACTTCAGGAGGTCCCCAGATCCCATCTCCTGGTCGGATTGCCTGTGACTCGTTATAAAGTGACTTTCTAGACCCACACACGGTCTCCGTAGTGCTGGTTAATTACTTTAGACATAAAAATACGCTCGTTGTATGCTTGATTTTAATTTTTATATCTTTCTCATACTGAAAGATCCCCGGCTCAGGGTTCACGGTGAGGTTTTCAGGCTCCTTGTGGTGTAGGATCTGGTTGTCTCCTCGGTGTTGTGTTTGTTCACCTTTGTCAGTTTTTCTCCCTTTCCTTCCCATGTGGCCGTTTCACACCGGTTTCCCACAGGCACTACTCCCCCCCATCCATGTTTTCAGTCCCCTCCACAGGCTCTCTCCTTCCCTGCCTTTCCCTGCCAGGCTGCCCGGTTCTGTGGCGCCCCCCGTGTGCCCGCCCTCAGGCTCCAGAGCCCGTCCCCACCGCGCATCCTCCGGCGCCTCCAGCGGGCGGGAGGGGCGGCCGGGTGTCAGCGGGGGAAGGGGGAGGAGAGCTGGATTGGAGACAGCGGCCGGCAAGCGCCTGGTCTGACTGCTTTGAGATGATTTTATAGAGGTTCGGGAGTGTTTTTCATAATCGCTTTTGCACCCGTGGTGAAGGAGAGATGTGAATAAAGCGTCCTCCAAGCGCTGCGGGAGGGAGCGGTGCTCGTCTGCCACAGTGCCCGCCCCTGAGGTTCGGCCAACCTGGGCCCCCCCCTCTCCGGGCAAACAGAAACCCCTGGAGAGGGATCTTGAGACCCTCAGAGGTCTGTCACTGTGCAACATCACAAAACGGGGCCGGTGAGGAATCACAGTTGTTAATTTTGAGGAAACACCAACAGCACAGATGCTCAGTGCCATCAGCAAAGGCCGAGTCTTCTACATTTTTCTCCTTGTGATGCTCTGCCTTGGCTCTGATTCAGCCTTCCCTATTACGAGGTGCAAGGCTGGGGTACAACCGGTCCTCTTGCCTGCTTCCAGCTGTGAAAACAAGCTAAGAAATGCAAGGCAAATGAAGCTTCCAACAATTGCCAGTTTTGCCATCTATTGACAACAGCACAGATCAAGAAGCCAAGACCGAAAGAGATTGATCAAAACCAGAAGGTGAATTAAGTGTAGATGCCATTTGGGATACAATTTCAACCCATTCTAGTGAAGTCTAACTATTGTCCTACAACATACAGCATTAAAATGGAAATACATGACAAGTTACACTGTTCAAAGAGTCCAAGGTGAAATGAAGAACCTACCACTAAAAAGAACACTGTGGGACCTGGAAGATGTGAAAAATCCAGAAGCTGTAAGGCATAGAGATCATTGGGCTTGATCCAGTTGGCTCTGAATCTCTAAGTCTTCACAAGTCGTCCACCTGTGAAAGATGCCACTCCCAAGGATACTTCAGACACTTCTTGGAAGAATACAAAAGCCAGTATCTCTAAGAAGATGCTCAATGGCATCAGCTGAGATTGCTTTCTGTAGTCAGGGTGCTAGAGCAACATTGCAGAAGGGTGAAAAAGGAGCTGACATTGTGACTGACGAAGCAAGGGGACAAAAAATCGTTTATCTCATGTCATACAAAGGTCTCACTCCTACGAGAAGACCCTGAGCAGTTACACTGGCACCCTGCTGTTACATCAAACAAAAGTATTGCAACCATTTATAGTCCTATTGCTTTAAAAAAGAACAGTCATCATGCCTGCATGCAGGCTGCACACACAAACAACATACAAAACACGAGGACATCCAGGGCTCTTCAGCTAATGATGTCAGGAACAGGTATGCTGAGCTCAAGGAAGGAAATCAATAAAAAGTGCAGGGTGTTCCACTGCTTCATGGACTGCCTTCCCTAGCAGTCAGGCACGTTGTGGGAGCTGCAGTGCCCTCTGGACTGACCTAACGTTTATACATTGTAATTGCATGCTGATTTAAAGCCTGCTACACTGCCAGCAAAAAATAAAACTTCCTTGGGAGCAATGTGGATATTTGTAGTTTTTGTAGATGCTATTAATAGAATTATAAGCTGATGAATGCCAAATTCTTTCATGTCAGTTTAGTTTCTTCCTGACCATAAGATTCATTAGAGCCTTAAATAGCTTGTTCTGGGGATGAAGTGCAGCCTCTTCATTTAGATTCAGTCTGAACGACTCCGGTAGCCTAGCACAGTAATTAGGTATTTGATGCTGCTGAGCACTGAAGCAGTGCCTAACTTTAGGAACATTCTGAAATCCATGCCTACTCCGCAAAAGACATTTAATAATATTAACTTAAACAGTGCTAAATCCTATTGAGCTTCACAGACGCACATTTGCATACATCCCCTGCTAATTTGGCACCTAAAGGAAACAGAAATGACCTGGAAAGCAGACAGTGGTGGGCCTGGCAGTTATTTACAGTTATTTTTTTCATACTTGTTTTAAGTAGATTAATTTTTAAAATCCTGTTAACGTGTTCTGTGCTTGTTTCTGTTTAATATGTATTGTGTGCATTCTGGTATTCATTTATTCTTGTTCCATCTCATACTAAATGAGGCACTTGCAGATCAAGATGTCTTTTGTGTTAAGCAAAAAACAAAATAAAATAGCAGTCTTTCCATAGACACATAGGTAGTGTGATTCAATTCAGCATTCAGGACAGAGATTATTTGTTGCAATTTACCCTTCCCCTTTTTTGATGCTTTGATAAAGATTTGGAGTAAAGATAATACCAGTGTGAGGTTCCCAATAACATAGAGTTTCCACTTTAAAACAGGTAGAGAATTAAATGTTTTTATAAATTTATTGCTTTACTAATAAATGTGCATAAATGCAGCTTTCTGGCATCAATTTGTTAATTGTCTTCATCTTCAGGCATCTCAACATAAGAGCTAAAGAATTACCACCTTCTAGGGGCATAGTTTCAGTAAAATAGAGGACACATATTCTATGTATCTAAATAATTTCATGTTTATTCCTTTAAAAAATGGAAGGATGACATGGCTTCATCTCTTCACCCAACATTCAGTGAAACGACCTTTAGAGAAGAACTCAGGAGCTGAGCGCTAGTGTTAAATAACAGCTCCAAGCAATTTGCTTTGTTTCCTAATACAAATTTTCCTGGGATTTGCTTCGGGAAATTTGGAAATCTTTTAGAAGACCAGTTTGTATAGAAAGCACGTTACAATTCTTCAAGGAGTGTATCCATAATCGAGAGGCACATCAGCTTGGGGTGCAGAGTATGAGAGCTGTCACACCAGGGGTCAGAACAGGGCCACCATTTTTCTGGCAGGGAATTTGATTTCTCAGATTTACCTCTGTACTGGGGAGAGGAGGCCACCTGCTGCGAACCAAATAAGCAGCTACACCAGAAACAGCACAAGGCTGCTAACAGGATTACTGTCTTCTGCATTCCTTCACTCTTCATGAAGAACAGAAGCTGAACAGTTCAATCTGAAATGGCAGTAATTTTTTGCACCTGCTCAGTATTTTGTTGCAAGTCAAGAGGGAAAGTTCTAAAGAAGCTATTAAAAAGTAATAAAGATCTATTAGAATAGGTAATTGTAGTTGATGCTATGATCTATATGCATCTTTTATCTCTTTCAATACTCTGGATATCTGAAAATCTCAGCCAATTACTATCTGGAGTCATGCTCTATGCCTGACTGTTAATTTCCAGGAAGCATCGTTTGTTTGTTGTAGTAACTTGTCCTAATGACTATTCAGTTATGGTGCTACAGTTCTGGGAGTGCAGATCATTCTAACAGGACAAACACCCTCTAACACACCATTTTCTTCCTTTCTTTGTACCCTTCCCCCCGAGGTAGTGTATTTTCTAATCCTGTTTTTCGTATTTAGATAGAAAATGCAAGCTCTACAAAAGAAGTATCCTTCACAAATAGCCCCAGATAGCTCCATATATACTTGTTTCAGTCCTGTTTTCCACTGAACAGAAAACTCAAACATGAATCTGTGAAAACAGTAATGTTCTCCACAGTCTAGAAGGAGAACAGACAACTGAAAACACTGCTGCTTCAGTAAGAAAACTGAACTGCATTACCGGATAACAGTAAGTAAAGCAAAACACATGCTCATAAGAGTAATTGTAAGTTGCCGGCATTGCAGACAGGTAGTAAATTCTTTAGGACTACAGAAAAAAATGTCTGAATTTGCAGAGAAAACTATAAACTTTATTTCCACATTTTCCAGTGTTTCATGCCAGTTAAGATTTTTGCTTAATCAAGAGCTTTCTCAAGTTATGTGCCCTTGAATACACTGCGTTCTTCTAGCATAGGAAACAGCAGCTTCTTGTTTACGTGTAAATTCTCTCAAGAATAAAGCCACTCCCATTCAAGGAAAGGAAATAAACTTCAGGGCTAGATCAGCTAGAAGTGCTTCCTGTATTCAAGGTGCCAAAACAAAACAAGCGAGAAGGGAATTGCTGACAACAATGTAAAAACACAATGATACAACACCTGAAAGTTAAATCAATGTTTTCCCCCTTTTGTTTCAGGTCAAAACTGCCAGAGGACTGATTCCAGAGGACTCGCTGTCAAATCCTGGAGCCAGAAAGAAAATCTACCTCTAATTCCATTGTTTTGACAGAAACAATCAGCTTGCCAGCATGCAATTTAAGTGGAGGAAATTCAGGAACTGAACACAAACCAGTCAGGGATGCTTTCACTGCCAGAAAAAATAAGTGAATTATCAGCAACAGCAAACAAGTAGTTCAAAAATACATGAGGCTTTCCTGATCTCTAAAGAGCCGTTATCTTCTTCTCAATCTGTTCTCCATCATGAGTTAAAGTTTCTCCTGCCTTTTACACTGTCTACCATTTGTGAAAGTTTCATGAGCATCAGTCTGTCAAAGTATCTGACTTTTATGCACGGGCCAAAGCTGTTCTGAATAATGAAAAGCCTGAAATAATGGCCTGAACTAAACAGAATCATCCCTACGATAGGAATAGGGCTGTTATTCCTAAAAGGATGGTCAGCATCTTAATACATTTGACTCTTTCATAATTTTAAATGCTCTGAACAGAAATTTAGTTTCTAGATATTTACGACATACTCTCCTCTGGAAACACCTCCCATATTTTACTACCGCTAGGACTGAACGCTGCCCTCTGCAAATACTGACCTCAAGAGTATGATGGGAGTGAAACCAGCAGCCTGATACTCATCACAGAATGCTTCATTCATGACCATAGCTGATGTAATGGTACAGATGAACTTTCAGTCAAGGAGCATCTGCTCATTCACCTACTCTGAATTATGCAAGATATATAGGTAACAGTAGAAATCAGCATTTCACATCCTCCAGAAAATGGTGAGAACTGTAGAGGAAGGAAAGGGACAAGTATGATCCCTATTTCATATCAACCTACTCTAGCTTTTCTTCTTTTAAAAAATTCATAGTGGCAAAAATTACATTCTCAGTTATATAACATACATTGCAAAATGATATAAGCAGTTAGAGCTGTAATTTTCTAGTAGGATACTTTGAAAACTTATCATCATAATGCAGCTGAATTTCTACTTAATGTTACTTATGACTCCTGAGATCTTGAAAGTTACAGGAGGGGTGGATGTTAAGGTAGAAGGAGAAAGCGAAGTAATCCTTCTGCCCTGAGAGCCTGTTGTAGAAGTAAAGCATCTGTTAGTGAGCTGAAAGTGTAGCAGTATTCCATTGTGCATACAAGATAATTAAAGATTACATTTTGCTTTTACTGCTGAAAGATTTGAGATGGAGCACCACTAGTGCAGCCAGCCTGGATGCTGCTGGTCAGAAGAATCCAGCCCTGCCTGTATGCATCAGATCCCACAGGAAAGTCTATGCACAGGTTCACTTACAGCAGAGAACCTCTTGAATGGATTTGTTCCAGGTTTATGAAATGTAGAATCTTGACATTCTGATTATATTTGTGTTGCGAGTTTAAAATTCCTAGGATTCACTGGAAAGTAGGACTGCACAGGAAAACTGTATGCTCTGGAGGAAAACAGCCTCTGGAGATCAAGGACTGATATTGTGAGATAGTTTCAATTCACAAAATCTCTACCAATCCAAAAGCCAACCAGGTTTCAAACAGTAAGATGTTAAGGATGGGTGGTACTTGCCCATAGGGACCAAAAACCCCACCCATGCTTCTGTAGGCAGGAGATCACAGCCATGAAAACAGAAGGCAAAAATTGATTTAAGTTAACTTTATTCCAAAATATGTATAATTTACAGGACTAAGTAAGTGCTTCATTTGTGAACAAAACGATTCAATACTTCTGAATAACTTACTAGTAGCTTTGTGTAACACTTCAGTTTCCAAAAGAGGGAAATATGAAACAGTATTTTGGCACAAGGTTTTCTCTGCATGCATAAATATACTTAAAAGTTTCACAATGACTAGGACAACATTCCTTCTTTGGGATTGTCACTTGTAAAATAGGACTAAGAAATTAATGCTTGCTTTTGAAACTCGTTGTAAATTTATTGGCTTAAATAGCAAGAATTAAACATGGACGTCCTTTGAAAACATAATTTATCCACTCGATCAAAATCCCATCAGTGGTAAGAAGAAAAGTATTTTAAGGACATTTCTCAGCCTCATTGAGAGTAACTCACACATGCTTTGGGAAAGACTCACCCATGAGATTTATCACTCATCCATTCCAAATAATGACAAGTTTAAATTAGTTCATAGTCAGGTGTTGAATTCTGCAAGCTGAGAAAAATATGGCTATCTTTCATATCTAGCTTCATCACAGATGCACTTGCAAATACCTGCAGGCAGCAGTCCTGTCAGTCTAGCTCTGCATGCAAGTGCTGGGCGCACACACGTAAAGCATAGGTGGTGTGAAATGTACAGTCCACATCATCACAAGTCATCTGTTACATTCCACTGCTAGTTACGTTGAAGGTACTGCTGTAAAGCCAGCATATGAAAAAGAATCAGAAGTAAAGGACTTCTGTTATTTAACTCGGCAGTTCCTTTAGGAGCTTCCACTGTTCCAGGCTGTCCGATTCCATTTTCGGTGAAGTGGAAGAGTCACGCGCACGAGCACAAACACACTCCCAACCTGACTGCGAGGCAATGCAGCGCTGGACGATGCAGTTCCTTGATTCTGTTCATTGCATAGCAATGGCATCTTAAACAAGAAAGTTCAGTCATGCTCTAAGCAGCAAATCCTTCTAGCACGCAGGTAAATTCACATCAACCGTTACAAAACAACAGCAACAGAAACAGAAGGTGCATGTTTGCACCATGCATTGAAGTTTGTCACCATTAAACAACCCCATCCTCAGAGTGTTCATATAAAGTTGTTAATGGGAGTCTGTTCACAGTAGGCCTACTCTAGGAGGAACACAAGCACAGCAGCACCTCAAACCAAACATCAATGATAAAGCTTGCAAGGCCCAGAACGCCAACGACATTTTGGTGTGAATGTATTTGGAACAGTAAACTGTACATTAAGATCATGTTTAGAAAAACAACACATCAGAAATACATTAAAGCAAAGGAAGCTGTACAACCTTAATGATAAAGGCAAGTACATTTGGTTCACCTCTGAGCTGTCATTTCAGTAACGTATTCTTTTGCAAGCTGAGCACCCTATGTTGGTTTGGTGTGTGTTAGTCCTATTGACTTACCCTATATTTGAAAGGCTATTAAAAAAACCCCAACACCCCAAGACCCCAATTCTGCCACCATTTACACCTCTACCCAGCCTCACAAAAAAATCAGTTCAGATCTGACTAATCATGTGAGCTTGTTTGGGCAGGATAAAGATGTAACAGTGGAAGGCAGTCACCTACCTTTGTTCTGTTGCCTCTACACAATCAAGGTACCTATGACTAACAGGGACTAACAGGGAAAGTTCAGCTTTTTGTTTTCAACAGAAAAAATGACTGCGTGTGCTCCTTTGTAAGGAGTGTTAGTTATATACATTGAGTTACAGACACTGACTGTTCAAAACTAGACAAAGTCTCACAAGGCTTGTTTTACAGCTGTTAATTTACAGCTACAGTATATATATATATATTAAGACTTCATATCCTTTGGAAGTGAAAATTTTCTAGACACAAGCAGCTTTGCATAGCTAAGAATATGGAGCGTTAGTAAACTCTGACTCTAAGCTACTGATTTCTCTGGGGTGACATGAAGAGCTGGGGAAAGATTCCCTCCCTACCCGAAGCAGAAAGAAGTATTTCAAGTGTTTTAGTGGAAACAGATGCAAATAAAGCCAAAAGCAGAAGAAACCTACACCTACTGTCATACAAACTTTTAGCATTGTTCCAAACATGGAAGGCAACAAGACAGACCCTCCCATTTTTCAGCTGTTTTGTGCTTATATTCTCATAGAATGCATGTCCCAAATTTGCTGTGTCTCACTTGTGTGGGATTTTTCACATACTAAAGAAAAGCAGAAGCAAAACTACAGAACTACTAACTCAATTTTCACAAACATACTTAATAAATCCAAACTGAGTGACATATGTCAGCAACACAGGATCCAAACCTGTTCCTGACTTTTTGAATAGTATATGGAGAATCAAATTTGGAAAGGAAGAAGTTAATTTTGAACAGAATGAGCCACTTCTCTAAGACAATGCAGACATATTTAATAATTTCTTAATACTGCACTGTCAATAAATAATTTCATGTTGTAGTATTGTGTTCACTTAATTGAAATAAAAAATATTTTAAATTTATAGAATAAGGGAAGGGAATGGTATTTGCATGTCCTAATAAAACACACAAAGCTCATATTTTTAATTACAAAGTACAATAAATGAGTAATAATTACATAGCAAGATTGCATCCACACAAACCTTACAGGGTTTTTTTGATAGTTGCTGATGTTAAGAGCTTTGGCTTACACAGTAAGAATGTGGCAATTCTCATTCTGATTTGTAAATTAGTTTCAAAGTTCTTTAACATGCTAGCTGGTCTCTCAGATGGCTACAATTCAAAGCCTTGGGTAATACTGCTCCTCACCACCAAAGATTCCCTATCCTGCAGAAAAGACTGACTTTCTAAATTCAGAGGTAATGAACAGTTTCTCAATTCTGCCTTCTACAGCTGTGGAAAATGCAGTTTTTCCCAACCAGATTCACAGTGACTGCTTCTCCTTCATGCATCAGCACAGACAACTTGCACGTGGGAAACACAGAAGCCTATGTATGAAGAAATGTCCTTGGGTATTCCAGTCAGGGGGAAGAAAGAATAAGGAAAAACACTTTAAAACCTGAAGGTGCAACATAACTAGAAAAATGCAGCAATAGAATAAATCAACCTGATCTTGTCATTTATCTTATTTCCCAGTTTCAAAGTGGGCAGGCAAATATGAATCAGTCCTATCTTCAGAAGGAGAATTACAAGCGACGCCTTCTTTTTTTTTTAACATATCCCACGTTTAAGATCAGAACTCTAGGAAACCTGGGGGGACTTCCCCTGAAGCAGAATTACTGTACTCCAGGGGGGAAATGCAAGATTCCTTTCTGCAGTTTCTTCTGCCAAAGACTGGTAGTGGCTGAGTTTGCATCTAGAAACGTTGAAAAAATAAAACAGGCAACACAGCTGTGGTTTCAGGAGTTTTTCAGGAGGAAAATTAGAGTTTCAGGGTTAATAGGAAAGAGATGCTTACCATATGAGTGTGTTAACTATGGCTATTTAAAGAGTGGTAGGCAGAGACAAAAAAAAAAAAAGAAAGGTATTGCTCATTTTCAACAAAACAAAACAAATTAACTAGCTGCAATGGATGAGTAACTTCACTCCCACATTCTTGAGCTGAGGATATGAAGCACAAAGCATTGCAAGTCTTCAAAAACTAAGGCTTGGATGTACATTTACTGATGGGCTGCCTAGTAAATATGCAGCCATCACCTCTCCTCTCACAGTAGAGAAGTCTGTTACAGGCTTGAGAAGAAGAGGTTTCTCTTTTCATTTAAGGTAACAGAAACTAAAACCTGGTTAGGACAAAACCAGAGGCCTACATTTTGCAGGTATTGTAGTAAGAGATAAAAATTAATTAAGGCCAAATTCCAGCATACATTCACAACTGGCTTTGTTTTTTCTCCTACAAATGAAAAATATCACAAACAATGGTAGGATGGGCAAGATGAACATTAGAAGAACAACCCAATATGTTTCTTCTCTGAAAAATCAGTTTGTTTGAATTCGACTGTACTCAGAAAAATTCTCTAAAAGCTGCAGGAACTAAGAGCTACAGATCAATCTTAATAAAGCTAGAAGAATTTCAACAAAAACAAATTATTCCAGTCTTTGAGGCACACACATTATAACATTTGTATCTTACAGGCAGAAATAATTCAAGCAAATTCCTCCTGAAGACTCTAAAAGTGTTAGTCCCATTTACTACACTAACTAAAAGGACAACATACTAATTTTCCATATAATTATGTATTCCAGGTTATTTTCCTACCCTTCAAAGAGCATCAGTGCCACTCAGGGAAAAAAAATTTGAAAGTACTGCTTTCTACATATTTTTAATAATAAATATATTCAACAACTCAAGAGTATATATGTGTCTAGTGTGCTGGACAGGTATTTTGAAAATACCTTATTCAGGAGAAAAAGGCATAAAGTAAACAAAGACAATACAGCTTATTGGGTTCATGCCAGATTTAAAATACAAGCTACTAAAAAAAAGTAAACAGAAGTAGCTTACCCTAATAGAATCTTCCCCTATAAGTTCAGGGAAGCATCTGAATTGGACAGGTTGGGGTTTAGGTCCAGCACATTGGAACCCTATGTGTAAGCCAGGAGTAGATAAAGAGATGGAACAACTTTACAAGTTCTTCCATTTAAATGAAAGCAGTATCAGCTTTGTAAAGCAGTTTGAGGAAAAAATGTAGGCACCACATAATTTCTTTTTTAAGGTTCAAATGTACATTAACACGTTACAGCCTCCCCTTCCCCCCTGTTTCTACACACATAGCTTATGTAAAGTTACATATTCAACAGAGTACCTTCAGCATGAAAAGTCTCTTAGGTCAATTGCTTATGATAACTACATTCAATAATGTGAAGTGGATAACTTGGTCAAGCTGTCTCTCCCCCCCCAATAACTTAATTTCAAACCACAGGAAACAGTTACATTGCGTTGTACTCAGTGGCTGGGCTTGTCAGAGCTCTGAAACAAGGAGCACAGCTCTTCGCAGGTCTGTGTTTCTACTGAACTGAACTGGGACTCCATTGTGTTCCAGGCTAAGTCAGCCAGAAGAAAGTCATCCATTGCTGTCTGTGTCTCATTGCTGGTAAGGAATAAACTCCCTAGGTTCTCAAAGCAGCTGTCCATAGTCTGTGTCTCAGCACTACTGAGCTGGACTTTGCTTTCAATATTCTGAGGTGGTGTATTTTTAGTAGCCGGATATACTTCTGTCTGGGTTTCTGTATCAGATGAGTCAGTACTCATGGAGAAACTAGACTGCTTCAGAATACTTCCTAAAGGCAGATGGGTATTACTGTCCAAAAAGAAATTCAAGTCGGTCTGTGTCTGTGTATCAAACATCTCCAAACCTAGGAAGTTGGAATTTCCTCGGCAGCTGTATGATTGAGTGGCACTATCTGAAAACAAGAAATCAGTCTGAGTTTCAATGTCCAGCGACTCCAAAACTGGCTCTGAGTTTAGGGTACCAAGCTCACTCTCTTCGGTCTGAGTTTGGATATTGGATGCTGAAAAGAACTCTTCAATGTCGAAGTCTATTCCCGTGCTCTGTGATGGACCAGATGGCAGATGTGTGTCAGCATTAGAACTCGTCTCGGACAAAAGGCCACGATTATCCAGTGTCTGGCCAGACATGTTTCCTGAAAAGATGTTTTCCAGATCACTTAGTAGGTCCATTGTCTGGGTTTGATTATCCATCGTATTTTGAGGTGGAAGTATATTAGCCTGTGTAGTGAAACTGATAAGGGATTCAGACTTCACCGTATCTTGATTTAGGCTCTTGCAGTTACTCCTTTGCAGCAAGGTTTCATCTATACTTGCAGGTATTAAATTGTTTTCTGGAAGTTCCATGGGAGTAGAAACATTGTATGATGAATGAACGTTGTCAAAGATGTCACTGCACATTACAGCCTGGTCCATTTGCACTCTTCCATCAATCGAGTCCTGTGTCCTACTGGTTTGGGTCTCTCTAGAAATGCCACAGGCTGGAAAACAAACCTGACTAAAAGCATCAGTCTGAGCAGCTATGGATGAAGTCAGTTTGGAAGCAGGCAGCAGCGTCTGTGTGTGCACGCTGATGGGTAACAAAACCTGTGAACCAAATGACAGATCTGTCTGAGAGCAAGAGGATACAGAAGAACTGGGAGTCCAGGCTGCAGCTGGCACAAAGTTCTGTGAAATGTAAGATAAGTCAGTCTGTATGTTTATTGAAGAAATTTTATTCTTGTGACCAACATTCCCTAGCTCTGGCCCTGCGTTATTAGATGTAATCTTATGCAACTCAACTTGTACACCGGTACTTACTGGTTCATTCTCACCAGAGTTTGTCACTCTTGAAACAGGCATACTGTCTTTAAATACAACTGTTTCTGCCTCCAGTGCTGGAATCAGAATTCCTATAGATTGAGGCAATAAATGAACGGTACTTACAACTGAACCTTGATTATCAACAGCCACGACAGCAGGTTTGACAGCAGAGTCTGTTGCAGGGACATACACGGGCAAGTGAGCAAGCTGCATCACTGGAAGTTTAACCAAAGCCACCTTGGGCTTTGGCAAAAGCATCTTCGGCATACATTTCGGCTGCATTTGGTTTGTGAAGTTAGAGCTGCAGGAGCCTTCAAGAGAGGCCGCTAGTTTCACTTCAGAGGACTCTAATTCCTGAGTGCCAGGATTGTTATTGTGTGTACTGATGAATGCTTCATTTGCTTTCTCTGCCAACTGCTGATTATGTACAGAGGTTTCCATTTTCCTTTTCTTACTAGGAGGATCCCTGTGAACAAGTGATAAATAAGTTATACTCTTTTCAAGCATAAAAAATCTGCCTCCCCTTCTTTTCAGTTATTCATTGCATTGAAAATACAAAGTGAAGTCACAGATGAGATTGGATATGAGAAGACAACTAATCCTCATCAAAATGTAAAAAGACTCCGTGAACTTCAGTTTTGCAAAATTTCATTCCTCGCTCTCCCATTTATAAAACAAAACAAGGTTACCTCTTTATGGAGACCTATTTCTAAATAGAGGTGGAAGTTTAGATGGTTTCTTCCCCCTTGTACATTAAGCACTTTGATTTGAAGACATGTTTAATTTGTTACTTTGACATTAACTCAGATTGAGCATTGAAGGGACAGTGCTCTTAACATCAGTGTACTGGTAAAGGGGCTCATGGAAACCAAAGATACAATTAGCACTCCTTCACACAAAACTTAATCTTGCAGCAGTTGAATCTCCAAGGCAGTCGGTGAGGCCTCAGAAAACAGATTACCCTTTATGAAATATATGTTAAGACAACTATAAACCTAAACGTGCATATATAGGCATTCAAAAAAAAATAAAATCCACTAATACTTGCAAAGATGGCTAGGTTATCAAAGAAAATAAACCCAACTGCATTCCACACCAGTTACCAGCTGTAAACATTTCCAAATCTTCTCTACTCTCACAGCACTGTAAAAGCAGATGCAACAGAACCACTAACATTTATGCCATGCAGTGCAGTGCCATCAGCGACTATCACACTGACAGTACTTTTTGCTTTACATGTGGGGAAACCTGATGATTAGATGATCATCACTGCCTTCAATAAACCAGAAACTACTAAAATCAACAGAACAAAGAAACTGCAAACTGCTTTACAGCTAAACCAATGTGAGCCTATTTCCAATTTAATCAAGAGAAAGAAGACAAAATGCCAGTAACACGGGAGACAGAGGACTTGGGGATGAATATAAATATCATTACTTAACTGCTTCACTTTTACCTGTGTTCTGCAGGAATTTCATGGCCAGTTCTGTAAATATGAGACAGCAGTGCTGTTCTGCTGGTGTAAGGGCACCCACAAGTACACTGGAAAGTCTTGCCACAGACCTCTATATGCCGTTTCAAATACCATTCTGTACCATAGGAGTTACTACATTTATCACATTTGTGCTTCTTTTCAGCATGCATCTTCATAAAGTGCTAGAACACACAATGGAGAGTAAACATTAGCCTTCACCTAAGACAAAAAAAGGATGATCATGTTTAGGGCAGACATTAATACTCGTGTTTTCTTTAGCTGTTAAATGGCATTAAAGAGTAGAATTATAAAGTTTTTAAAAGTCTCATTAGGAATAAGTTACAAGCTTAAAGAAATCAACAGAAAGAATTTAAAGTTTGCAGATCTGCTTGTTCTAGGTGCATCTCACAACACAGATAAACATTTGTGTCCTAATGCTATTGGAGGTTTCCTGTGGACATTAATAAATCTGTAGATGAATCTTACCAAAGAGCATACATAGTGAGTATATGATGCAACAATACAACTGAGCAAAGAGTCTCAAGCCAAACAGGTCAACTTCAGAGCAAACACCAGAATTTTTCCTTTTCATGCATGGCACCAAGTACAAGCCACTCTCCTATGGTCCCCCCAGCTTATCACAGGTAACCAACTGCAGAAGAGTGCTTTTCTTACTCATTCAGGCAGAAACAAGACTTACATGTTTTCTTAAACAGGTAACTAGTAAACAAATATATTTTGATACTAAAGGAGAGAAAAACTCTTCATTCTTGACCACTTGAAAAAGCAGTTTAAAAGCATTAGCCACATTTTAAACCTTTATTGGTTGCTACTGTGATTTTTTCCCCCTCCTCTTTGATCTTTCTCCATCTTTTAAATTTGTGGAGCAGGGCTGTCTTCTCGTTTAGCAGAATATCCTGGCATTTGCCTGACCAAAAGGTTCAAGTCCACTAATACCAACATGCAAAGTTGTTAACCACACGCCCATGTGGACTTTCTGCATAAATTCTCCAAATTCTGGATAGATGCTGAGAGGCTTTGCTCGTATCTGAACACAAAGTGTACACTCTCTGGAACAGAGACAGACAGGACTGTATCAGTATGAAAGTAATACTTTAGGAAATAGGAATACCTGTTTTACAAGAGAAAATTGGGAAAATGGTCTGTTTGGTCCTCTAGGGCAGCCTTCAATAGGACAGCAGTAGAATTTCTGTGAAGTTTTCAAACTCTTCCTTATTGGTGCATTAAGTTTTCCATCCTGAAAAAGACGCAGTTGAGAAGTTGACAATTCTGCAGGTTTGCATATTAAAGACAACACTCTGAATACACATCAGCTTTGTCTCACTGAGTTCACACACCCCAGTGAGTCGAAGGCACTTTCCTAAGTGATTTGGAAGTTTAAATGGAATTTTTCACTTATGTGGGTGCTGCTTTGCAAATATTCCACCAAAATTACCCCATGAAATTACAAGCTCTGCAGAGTAGTGGTACTGTACTGTTTAGTTCTATCAAGACACTCGCTGCCCCAAGTGAATTATAAGCACCTTTATTTGAGCCAAAAAGCTTTCCCTACAGATACTACACTACACTGCCAATTCAATGTGGTTTTACTTGTTAGTAACATAGTCTGCTTGAAGCTCCATTAAAATTAGTCACACACTGTGCAACACAACACTTCCCTGACACTGGAATTCTGTTGGTACTATTTAGAGTTTACTTCTAGTAAAATGGAAAATGGCAAATACACTCTGCCACTTGATTCAGATCATAAATCAAATTTCCCTGAAGTCTATGAAACTAACAACTAGCATGCTAGCTCTGAACTGCCAAAAATTAAGTGACTGCTATACTCACACTTCCCATGTGATCTGCCTCACTGACCACCACATGTACACCACAGGAGAAAGCAACACAACTTGCTCCAAGAGGACCTCAAAAATACACATAAAAAGGACATACTAGTGGGATTGTCCGGATTGTTCAGCCACATAGAACCTATTCTTACTGAGGACACAGCCATGGAAACCAGACAGGATTTATCCCTCTAGATATATTCTATTTGAAAGAGTCTCAGTGGAAAAAATTAAAAGTGAACTAATAAAAACCTGATGCACAGAGTATCTGTGAGTCTCCTTGCATCCTGGGAGTGAGTAGGAGGCCAAGCAAGTCCCCAGAGCCAGCTACAGCAGTCCATGATGGCATCCCCAAGATGATTATTCAGGGAAGAATTATGGGAGCACGCCCTGCTTGGGCTCTGCATCTGATTTTCCTTAGCATGACGACAGTGACAGTAAGCCCAGTAAATGGTGGAATGTTGATTTTACACCAGTCACTCCCTAACCACCTTTTCAGGCAGACCTCCAGCTGCTTCCTGTTCACACAGGTTAGACCAAACATAAAGATTCCACAAGCTGCAATAGCTGTCCTGTGTGAAGCAAACAGAAAGTATGTACTACAGCTGTCAGAATGCAAAGAGCTTCACTGCTCCCCCCATCACTTCTCACCTAGCTGCAGTTAGTCACAGCCCAGCCACCCTGCGCTGGGAGCTACTCCTGCCTTGCTTTTGCAGTGTTCATCTCATTTGCACTTCAGGAACACCGTGAAGCAGACGAGTGGGACACTTCAGTGATTTTGTTTTTCCTCAAATCATCTCTCAATCCAAGACATTGTGTGTAAAACACAATCCCTTCAAGC
The DNA here is from genome assembly GCA_013398125.1 of Aegotheles bennettii. Classification (NCBI taxonomy): domain Eukaryota; kingdom Metazoa; phylum Chordata; class Aves; order Caprimulgiformes; family Aegothelidae; genus Aegotheles; species Aegotheles bennettii. The sequence continues at coordinate 393,950 of VZRW01012270.1, read as the reverse complement.
AGTATTTCAGTTCTATTTTCACACACCCAGCACAGGTACTTGCTGACACACTGCAAGGTCATTTTTGCTAATGCCATACCATAGCCAAAGAAGCAAAGTCTGGAGTCTCTTGACCAAAACGATCAGCTGTCATACAAGATCTGGAATAATTCTCTAAAAAGGGAGTTTTCATGTAGTATTTTAACATTCTAAGCATCTTTACAACCAGCAGTTTTCTTGATGGACAAACCATTCATGAACAGGGCTGTTTTACCTCTGCTCAATAATTACTGTGATTATTTTTGCACCTCCTAGAGCCACTGCCCAAAACAGGAACATGACTCAAAGAAATCTAGTTGTTCCAGCCCCACTACCCCCAGTTACACTTTTTACCTGAGTTTACATAGAAACACTTTGACCAGATGTCAATCTCAAAGTCTTCAGGAGAAAAACAGATTTGCCTTTAAGTCAAACCTATGTTTGGTCTCCCCCACCGCAGGTGGAATCCATACGCTCACCAAGCAGCAATTCCAGTTACTTACTCCTAAGTAAGAAGTTATTCAAAGTGTGTTCTATTTAACCTCACAACCCAACAAATGACAGGGCAATCTGGGGAATATGTTCAAGCACTTAACAGGTAAACCACAGTCGGGTTATTTAAAACTACTTAAGTACTACGGTATAGAATAACACCAAGTGTTTAAAAGCTATATAAACACGAGTGAGGTGCCTTTTTAACAGCTGAAACACAGACTTTGGAGGCACAGGTCACAACAAATTTGTTGTGACAAGTTGAGAGATACTGTACATGTATAAGTAACCCTATCTGCCTCCCTGCTAGCATTGGAATCCACGGAATCTGCTCCTTCACGTGAACTCCTCAAGCTTCATTTTTGAACTACACAGAAGCCTTCCCCTTCTCCCCATAAAATTATACAGACAAAAGGCCAAAGAATTAGAGTTCAAAGCCAAATATATTAAGTGCTGAATTTATACTCCCTGTTCTCATTTTTTATTGGCTTAGTTAAGCTAAGGAGCCAGAAAACAAACATTTATATATCAATACTTGATCACTTCTTCTTCTGTTAGGCCAAACAAGTCAAATTCTTTTAATTTCCCTTTGTCAGACACACTTGCCATTCATCACCCTTGGTAGCCCTTTTCTCATGCCTCTTCTGGGCTCATTTTAGCTTATTTGAACCAGATTCCTACCCTACAGCAGCGATGGAGAACATCCTTCTGCCCTGTTCTAGGCTTGCCCTTCTCCTAGCAGCACACACCTATGACCAAACACCATTGGCAAGCGTTTCCCATCTCAGTTATTTCTGCTACAAACCAGGGCTGCTCAAATTTTTTGTTACCACTTCACAAGACTATGGCCTTGTACTACTGCACTTGACTCTGTTTTTACAGGATAATCTTGTTTTCCTATGTAAACACCCTTCCTCTGCAGCGACAACACCTCAGTTTTTGGTCCCAAAAGAATCTGCTGGTGCTACTTTTATTAATGAAAATTAACCACATCAACCTCCCTTCTCTTCAGCACTACTATACTCTCTTCACCTCCAACAGCTTCTTACCATCTCATTTATGAAGATGCCTCTTCACTAATTCCTCATGTTTCACCAACAAATGCAATCTACTAAATTCTTTTTGTCTGGGCAGACAAAATCTCTTAAAAGGAAACACTGATACTAAAATATCAGCCCAAGCCCATCTCTTTCTGGAGAAACAAAGTAACACAAATCTATATTTACATCTTTTTACCTTCATATCTTTATCATTTCATTCATGATGCATTCTCAAGCTGTGCATAATACTGAAGATATTTTATCTGAGACGTAGTACAGAAAAACCAGCCTCCCTTAAGCCTCACTATCCTTTTACTCTCAATTACACACCTCTGGAACAAGTCAGATGTTCCTGACAATCCCCATCCATACATGTTTCAGTATTTATCTAAGCTACAACAAGATTTAGTAATTAGGTGCATGAAATACGTTATCATTCTACAAGGCACCAACAGTTAGCAGCTATCCAGGCAACCAGTGAGAAGGCAGCATTTCCTCACCCATCACACCCCAGACACAAGTTACAGAACCCACTGGCTGCTGCACGTGCTCAGAGCAGAAGCTCACAACTGAACTCACTGTCTGCTGAGCCCAAAGGAAAGCTTTCAGCTCCTGCGGTGCCTCTGCTCAGATGTGTGTGCAAGGTGCAATGTGTAACACACACAGAAGTAGTTAGTGCATGGTAGGAAATGAAATAAAACAGAGACAGGAGACTGCAGCTGTGCTCAAGACTATCTCCTTCTGTCCATCACAGCTGACCATGTGTACCATGCTGGATCCTGTCGTTAGCCATTTCACATAACACGTGTGTTTGTTGTCTGCCCACTGGGGCTGTGCTCCAGCACACAGCTATGAATGCCACTCCTGAAGTCTTCCAGGAACAGGGTTTGTCCTCACACACTTGGCACTACCATTCTGAGCAAAGCAAGGGTATCTCTGTGAGATACCAAACACACGTTTGGCAGAGCTGGGGCTCTCCTCGCCCCCAGTATGCGCTGTGTTTTCTCAGGATTGCTGTGGTAATGAGGGCTTATTTACAAAATGGCATCCATCTAGGGTTTTTTTGGCTCACAGATGCTTTTAAAATACCAAACCCCAGCACAGCAGCACTCGGTGCTTGGCCTGTGCCAGCTTGGGCAGGAATCTCAGGGTGTTTGCATCCCACCTCACACCTGGGGCTACAGGGTCTCACACAGAAACACCAGCAACAAGCAGGTGGAATCACAGAAACAGCCCCAAAGATTCCAACAGCCTGAGCTGCGCTCGAGGCTGGTACAAACCCGGCTGTTTTCTGTAAGCTGGGTCAGTGGAGCCTCCCCAGGGGCGGCCACACCGCGCCCATCGCACCCCGTGTTCACACGGGCACCTGCGCTCGCCGCTCACGGGGGGGAGGAATTAAAACGCGGAACGCTTCGCCATCCCCACCGGGAACACCCCCCCCCGCCCCCCTCCGCACAGCGAGCCCAGGGCCGGACCCTTCGCCCGCGGCAACCGGGGCGGCTCCC
>VZRW01012270.1:365657-379394 GCA_013398125.1 Aegotheles bennettii | reverse complement strand
TGCTCGGGGGGGGCTGTAGGGCTGCTCAGGAAGGGCTGTAGGGCTGCTCGGGGGGGGCCTGTAGGGCTGCTCGGGGAGGGCTGTAGGGCTGCTCAGGGGGGGGCCTGTAGGGCTGCTCAGGGGGGGCTGTAGGGCTGCTCAGGGGGGGGCTGTAGGGCTGCTCAGGGGGTCTGGTGAGGCTCTGTCTTCTCCATCAGGGGAGCGTGATCCCCTTGGTCCCTTTCTCTCAGAAGGGGAAAACCACTTGCAGTAAGGGAGGGAATCCCGTTCACAGCGGCCTCACCTGTGAGACTGGGAAATGAGTGAGGCCACTGTGGAGCCAGGCCCGGGCCGGCCCATGGGGCCGAAGTGCAAGAGCAGGTTGCAAACAGGAGTTTGGCAACAGGACCTCATCTTGGCATGCTTTCCTTTCACGCTGGCTGGCCCTGGTCGTTCTTGACTGTGTAGTCCTGTCTTGGTAGCAGGAACACAAGAAGATCACTTCAGCACTGCCCTGTGATGCACTGCTCTGTTGTGCACTGGGACGTGCTGCCTATGGTAATAAAAACACTCCATTAATTGTCCTGTAACTATGTGGATGCTTGTTGTATGAATACAACCTTAAATAACTGTCAGGAGGTGAAAATCCCTTATTGTGCTCCACTTGATCTTTTTTTTTTTAGCCAGAAATAAAACTGTAGAAACTACTCAATCCTCAGGTTGGTGTTCAGCTTGCTTTATTCATTAGAACTAATGAACACCACCTTAACTTGGGTCATTAGGTGGGAAGTGAGGTATGACATAATTTTACCAGATACTGCTGGAAGCAGTGGGTGAGCACACATTCTGCTGATGCCAGGGGGGTTGAGTTGTTGGCAGAAAGTGGTCACGTAAAGTGTGAATCTTATTCATCACAGCTTTATTATTATTCTTTAGGTTCAGGGAAAGTGAATGCAATCTACGTAATATAAAAACATTTTAAAAGTAGACAATTTCACCCTTCCTTTTGCATTTCTTTCATATTTACACATCTTCATAGATAGGTATCAAAATGATTCCCCCTCCATTCTAAAAGCTGGTATTGGAAAACTAGTGCGTAGCTTTGAAGACTGAAATTCAAGTGGTTGTGACTAACTTTTATAAGATTGAGCTAAACTTGGTTTGTTAAAATGAGGTGGTCTGGCTGCATTTCTGGTAAACGTTGGCAAGTCAAGGGCCATTCTCAGCATGTCTCTTTCCAATTACAACCTTAAGGATAGCAGCATAGAATGATAATTTAATATCCTGATCTGAAAGATATTAACCATGTTATTGAAAGCTAGAAACAGAGTCCTTAGCTCAGAGTTCTACAGTTTTCTGAAATTATATTTATCAACTGTGATTTCTGATTTCACTGTTCTGAGTATTCAAAGCTGTTACCATCAAAAATATTTATAAATTGTGTATGAAATACAATATTAGGAATGCAGAAGTTTGTTGAAGTGAGAGAATGATATCTTGATGTAACACCAACCCTTTAGGTTTGGAGCTGAACTATTTTTTTATGATAAAACTTTGTATAGTCTTGCAGAAAAACACCAATGATTCAAGAAGACAAAGAGCTGGTTAGTTTGTAAGTTTTCTTCTTCAAAGCCAAACAGAACAATATTATGTGACTGAGAACTTAAAACCAAAATGTCTGGTCTTACTCAAATTAGACACTGAAATTAAATGCAAAAGGAAATGTTACACATGTGAGTGATACAGAGGCTTTAGAGGAATTTGCAGATCTGTCTGCCCTCCCCTCTGTCAGTACACGTTCTGGTTTGCATGGTCCTGCTGCCGCCTTGTGGGTGTTATTTGAGAGTTTGCAGGAAACTGTTTTGTACTGTAGAAAGCTCTGTTCCTGCTTAAGGAGCTCAGTGATTAGCCATGTATGTGCTCAGATGCAGTCTTTCATCTTAAGGGTTGGTACACAAGAATTTGCATTTCGCCTTAAGAAATAAGTAATTTTTCTGAACAATATGTGGATTCATGTTTTGTTTGTTTTGGTTTTTTTTTTTACTATTGGCTTTAGAAACTTGAAAAAAAAATAATTACTTCTGTGTGCAATTTTTAAAATGGAAAAAATAGTGAAATTGGTTTAAGAAATAGTCTTCTAACATGTTTTAATGAAATATGGAAAAAGCGTCTTAGGAAAACAATTGTCTAGATTTAAACCTTTCATTGTTGTCCCCCAGACATGGAAATATTAAGCACTAAGCTAATCAGCAGGACTAAAGCAGTGTAATTCAGTTTTTCTTCTGCGTCAGGGAACTGGTTAGTTCATACTTATGGGAGATTCTGAGAAAAGAAGAAAGGAACTTCACGGGATTCCTGACATGCTGATCTCATGCTTCATTTGGGAAAGAAGTGGGAATGTACCAAACCTTTTCTTTCTCCACATGGCTGGATCCTTTGGCTGCTCATTTTCCATAAGGAGGTCAGGAGGAGAAATTAGCAAGTGGAGAGGAACAAGCGCTTCATCCTGGATTTTGGTGTCTGACATAGTGTGAATGAAATGTGTACAGTGTTCTTGCCTGCTCTTTTGGGACAGCCTTTTGGTTTCTGCCTCCTTGCTAGGTATCTGCAGCTTTATGGGGAATTCCATAATATGTGTTGGTCCCTTTTGCACATAAATATTAAATGTTTAATGCATCGAATGTGTGTATAGATAGGCTTTTAGATTAGGGATGAGTGTTGATTCTTGATAACTTAGATGTTGATTCCTGTTAGGAAATCTTTAGCAATTTGAGATGCTTGGTGTCCAGGATTGCTTATGTAAGGAATTATCTTGTAAGTGTTATTTTTCTAAACAAAAATATTAGTATTGGAAATTCTGTATCGTTGACAAAGAATTTATAAATTTAGGCTTTTGATTTTTTTTTTTAAAAAGCTGGTTTATGTTGGAGCTCATAAAACTAGAACATCTCCTTTTGTCCCCACTGCAAGGTAAACTACACAGAACATGATACTGAAACCAGACAATTTCTTAATTCTTTTTTTTTTTCCCTGAAGGACAGTATAGATTTAGAAACTGGTTAAGGAAGTTGAAAGATCAGTCATCTCTAGCCATGTCCTCCACTGTCAGAGGCTAATAATTTATAGAAATGTGCAGTTAGTTCTTAAGGCATTTTAACCAAGCTATCTAGATACATATGTAGTGTAATTTTTATCAAGGAAGGAAGAACTGTGCAGAAGTCAGAATGTCATATAAAGCACACTAAAGGGCAGGCCATTTTTGTGCAACCCAGTGAAATATGTCAGTGCCTTTATGCCAAGTTCACCTAAATACTTCTCTCCAAATAGTTGCTTCAGATATTAATGTTTGCTTAGCATTTTGCAGTCCATTCCCCTCCTAAAGCAATTTCTGTATTTTCTTAATATTGTTCTTCTACTTTACTGCTAATGTCTTCTACCACAACTGCATGTTTACTTAGACATTCTTCATCCAGCATTTCTGTTAGTAGTTTTCTCACAGCAATTTATATTGCTCATTTCCAATCTTTTTCTGTGAATTGTTTTCTCAGTATTTTGTCATGCTTAGATTCTTTATGAGCTACCACCTATATAAAATTCTGTCCATGTGGACTTAAATTCTGGCAAGATGGCAAATTGCTATCTTTATTTTAGATTCAAACATTGTTAAAGAGAAACTAAGGAAACCCACAGCTCATCTTGTCCTTTTTTCATGTGTGTTTTTGTTACTCTTGAAACTCTTTCATCTGTCAGAGTTATTCCCCTCCAGCAAAAATATTTTAGCCTTCTCTGATCATTTATAAATCACTGTCTAACCTGACACTTCTAAACACAAATATATTTGATACTGGTAACACTGTTCAGTCATGAACTTCAAAAGTACTTAAAGGCTCCAGTTAAGCCTTCCATGACCACTATACGATGTTTTGTTACTTTAATCCATTGTAGCCTACATGAACTGAGTACCACATCTGGTAATCGAGCTTGAAAGATTTTAATATTTAATGTTATTTGAAAATGAATTTCAGCAGCACCGATCTGTGAACTGGTGTGACAGTTAGCACCTCTGATTTGTAGCATCAATCCTGCAAGAGATGCCATTGGAAAATTCATTTGAGTTGTTAGAAGGCTTTTAATTGATGAAATACACTGTCACCTGTTTATTTGTGGCATTGAGAGCTTTTATCCACTTTATCTGAGAATAATTTTGTAAACAGTGGCAGTGATTACTAATCTTAATTTAGAAAGAATGAATCTTTCCTGGAAATGCTCCCTGTGTCTTTCTGGCCCGTGCTCATGTGCATACCTCGTATTTCACTAGAGCATCAGCCTTGCTTTCTCCTTCTGAGACAGCCAGCTCAGATGATGGTTTTAGGAAGAGCGATCAGAGGCTGAGTGATGAAGAATTTAATAATCAGCTGGGTTCACACATGTTAAAGTAATGCACAGTCACTGAGCGGGTCACCCTCTCAAGGGAATGCTAACTCCAGTGCTATCACAAAGATCTACTGATAAATTTAAAACATATTGACTTTGTGTGGCATGCAATCAAAAGCTGGTGGCAATAACACAGTAGGGTTCTTAATCACTTTGCTGTTACAGTCATGCTCCTGCTGTCATATTTCTAAAGGTTCATTTGTTAATTTGTTGAATAGAATGCTTAAGCAACTTGTATGGTTTCCAACTCCTGTGCTAAGAGTATGTGTAGTGTCATGTTAGACTTCCAGATAGCATGGGGGAGATTTTTGAAAGAAATTACTACACGTGTTTGCAACCCTATGTGGAACATATTCTCATGGGTCTCAAGAGGCTTTTAAATCTGTTTGAATTTTTAAAATTTTGTTTGCTTGTGGGAATGTAGCTCTTGTTAAGCTGAAGGGAAATACCAAGTAAGTTAGTGCACACACCTCTTCAAGCAGAATATATTACTTGAGTGTTCTAGGAATAGCAGTGTAGATTTTAGCTGCCAGCACTGCTGCTGAATATTGGGATTTTATGCTTGCAGAGTTTGTCCACTGACTTAGCTGGTTTGTTTAGCTGGAGTGATGGCTACTTAGTACAAGTTGTAGTGGTGTTTGCCTGGTGTACTGCAGCTTGAAAGGAGATCTCTTTGGGAGGAGGAAGAATGACAAAATACTAAGTGGTTAACTCAAACCTTTTAGTTATACTTTTGTATTTTAATGTTGACAGGTGGAAGTTTTCTCGGATTCTTGTCCTTGTACTACTAAAATTATCCCTAAGTAAAGATGCATCCAGACCTGTCTCCTCATCTGCACACTGAAGAATGTAACCTAATTATCAGTCTGCTCAAGAAGTGTCACAAGGAGGTAAGGAGTTTTGAGCAGAGAAAAGAGTGGGTGGGCTGGGGAAATGAGTGTCGGATAAATTAGTGAGAATATTATATGATCTTAGAGAGAAAAACCTCCTCTAGGCAGAACAGCCATGAAATGTAGCTAGTATGTTTTCACTGAGGAGGTATCTGACAACTCTGTGTAAAATTTTGCCAGTGATTTCATTAGGAAATAAAACATGCCTTAAAATTTCCTGAGGTACAGCTTGACAAGTATGGACCTGTTTTAAGAACTGAAATAATTTCCGCACCTTTTAGTACTGTACGCCCCTCAAAAAAACAATAATAAAAGCAACTCCAAATGCCCTCTCTCTGTATGCTCACAGCATTTCCATATTCTGGCTGTCCACTGGGCAGATGCTTCAGTCTGTTTATGAGCAGATGTGTTGATGGGGATCCAGGCACGCAGCGTGCCTTATGTGCAGTGCTTGGAGAGCTAACTGTGAATTACTGTTTGACTTCCATCTTAATAGGCACCTACCCAAGGATATAAGATGCCAAATTGTCTTCAGGCTTCTCGAGGCTCCTCATTGCTTCAAGAAGATAGAATGTTCATCTCACTGGTTTAAAAGCCTTAATTAAAATTTGCTCTGTAGTAAACCTCTAGATGTTTAAGAGTCAGTGCAATGAAAGCTAAGATAGTGCAGCATTGTTGTAATATTGTTAATTATTTTCCCAGTTCTCTGGTGTACTCTAAAGAGAAGTCTGTACAGATTTATTTCTGTATTAGTGCATAAAAAGTTCCATTTCATAGTTTCCACTGAGACAAAAATGTATTTTAATGTTGAATATAAATGTGAAAACAATAGTTTTACACCAGAACGTGCAATCTATGGTATTTTTACCTCCCATGTTCAGGTGTGACGTGATAAACAGATCCAACTCACTGTGTGTACTAGTAAGAGTGGAGTTAGCTTGAAGTGTGAGTGCTCACCTGGAAATTTAACGTGGGTCTATGGGAATAAAATGCAAAATTAAATCTGTATTAGCTCAAATGAAAATGCTGTAAAAGCAAGATCAGCTTGCAGTAAAGTGACCATTTATCACATGCAACTGCTCCAGAGTGTCATCTGATGCCTTTTATAAAGCAGAGAGGTATAAACAACCTAATTATAGCACTGCTACAGTTAAGTGTTTGACATAATCTTTATTAACCCACTCCTACTTTCAGTCATGTTCTATTGGCTGGAATCTTGTCCACTGTTTGAATTCTTAATAATGTTCCTGTATTACTCGTATAAATCCATCTAGCTGATCACCAGCTACAGAAAGGTACACAGGTTTCCCTCTGAAATATGGGAGTGACTTCATGTGGTTGGGATCATGGAGCATCTAGTCCTTTCTAAGTCGTGAAGAAATAAGGAAAACTAAAGCACAGACGACATTGCCTCCAGGATGCCTGTAGATCTCCCTACATCTTTCTATATCACTAACTGGAGTTCAGAGTATTTATTTTTTTATACATTATTCAAGCTAGTGTGAATGCAAGTTGTAAGACTGATTCCTAGATCAATAAAATGTATGTTCTACATTTAGAATTCATCTCTTCAGCTTAGGTATCCTGTTTTAGTCTGGGTATACAACATGGTGAGTACCTTCAACCTTCAGCAAGGCGAGGGTGGTTCAAATGAGGTTCAGGAGTAGCTCTAACTTCTAGTTACTCAATAAAAAGTTAAAGTATCATTTTTCAGAAAAAGAGAAAAGGAAAAGATGACCACAATATGTTGCAAAATGTAAGCAACTTCTAAGAAATTTAGAGCTTCAGAGCAAGAAATCTGTGAATTGTAATTTTTTTTCCTCTCCTGAACTTATCAGCACAACATTTTGAAATTTTTTGGCCATTGCAATGATATTGACCGTGAGATGCGGAAATGCTTAAAAAAAGAGGTAAGAAATGAATTTACTATGAGTTAAATGCTTAATAAAATAAAAGTCCATGGGATAGAAATAGAGTTGCTTTTTTACTAAGTAGAACAAATCAATAAAAAGGCCTTGAAATGCAATCACATTCTGGAGTGGGCATTTGAGACCAAATGCAAACTTTTTTTTGGGTAAATTTGTCAGTAAAATCTGGCTTTAACAAATGGCATGGTCTATTTTTGGATATAAAAAACAAGCAAGCACACATTTTAATGAAACAAGTATTGCAGATAGGAGCTGACACTTCATAGGTTGTCTCTGATTTTTTTTCTTGTTTTTTTTTTTTAGTAGTGGTATTCACACAGAACAGAATTTAAAGCAGTAGTGGTCACTCTGCATGCATGACACTTATTCCTGAAGTCAATTACACTGACTGAAGCTACTTGATGAGTTGCTGAGTTAGACCCTAAATTAAAATATTGCTGCTTAGGACCTGCTCATTGCTGTACTGCATCTGCAGATAGGAAGGAATGGAAAACTCTAGGAGTTAAAGTAGATTAACTAGCTAATTGGCACATTTTCAGAAGAATATCAGCTGGCCTTTATATTTGTGATTGTCACACCTACAAGACAGAACACATAAATGAACTTTTCACACACCTTTTAACTTGAAATTGTACTTAATAATTTTGACATAAATTTCACAATTGTGTCTAAAAAGGAAAACCTCAAGTGTGCGACAGCCAGGACAGTTTGGGCCCCCTCTTTTCCCTCTGAATTAATTTCATCTGCTTGTGTCAAATACTGGGTTTTTTCCCCTGTAAAAACTCACACAGATCTGGAAAATAATGAAATCAAGTTTATTTGCATGTAATATTGGGGGGTTTTTTTTGTTCCATTGAAGCCTTTACATTAAAATGTGTTCTTGATGGCTGTATTTATCTGCATTCTTAAAATATGGCTACATTGATATGGCATTACTAGAAAGCCCCTGAAGCTGTTCACAAGAATAGAATAGGTACAGATGTAGCTTTTAAAGATCCATTGTTCTCATTCTATGTAAAAACATGGATGGGTTATTGAAAAATTAAATATTGGCATAGGAAAAAGTTAAGCATTCTGTAAATGTTAAGTGATGTTTCGAGCCATTATTTCAGCTTTAAAACCAATCAGTGTAATGAATGAAAAACTGCAAATCCTTTCCAAAATCAATCTCCTTGGTAGCTTATTATATTATATAGAGAACTGAGTATTTGTGGGTTATTTGGGTTTTATTCTTGATACCACTTATTAAAAACGTGAACAAATATATGCTCTAACTTAAGGCCAAGAATAATTTGCTTCTCATGAAATATATATCAAATCATGCATTGATTTTTAATTTTTCGTTTCTTATAGCTATGAAAATGTTTCCTTTTTGGTTGCAATGAAAGGAGGTTAGGCTCTTCAGTCTTCAGGATTTTGCTAGTGCAGGGGCATATTTGAAAGCATGGGCATCTTATGCATGTATCTAAACTGTGAAGGCTTTATTGATTCCATTTTAAACTGGAGTCCCATCTCTGTTGTGTTTCTTTTTTAAACTGTAACAAACCCCCACAAAAGCCTTACCCTCATTCAATCCGAATTTGCCTTCATTTCTTTCATCTTGGTATACTGCTTTATCTGTGCATATAATTAATTAATGACCAGCATCAAAAATAGACTAAGTCTGTGATGACAGATTTGTGTTTCAGAAGGGAGACACGCTTGTATCCACCAGGATCTTTTTTAAAAGGAAAAGAACCTGACCTGTGCTCTGGAATATCACTAGTGCAACTTTTTTCCTAGTTCATGTGTGAAGTTGTAGCTGTTGTACGTAAGATGGCTGTATAATTAAGTTCCTCTATAAGATTAACTGAATCTTCTGTATTAGAATATTCTAATACTCTTTAGCTTAATAACCTCAGACTTAGAAACATGTATTTTAATCAAATAAATGTTAATTTCAAAGCAAAAATGAACCAATATATAGGTATTAACACAAACTGCATTTCTAATGCATCAGTCAAAGATACTGTTTCAGTTCCTGAGTAGTAAATGCTCTCTAGGCTTTTAAATTTGACTTACCTGTTTAATGATAGCAGCTGATCTATTAATTTCCTGATCTGTCTTACAGTATGAAGAAAACAGGTTGAGGAGCCAGGAGACGCGACGGAGGCTAATTAGTGCTCACAAAAACTCAGACAAGTGAGCAGTACTGTACTTGGACAGCTGCATCTCAATAGGGACACTCGGCTGAAAGTGGACAGAATACTTCTTTCCCATCACCAACGCTCAGCCTGTGGTTTGTGAAATGGTGAAAAAATAATCACACCTCATACATACTCATTCCCACCAAGGCAAACAATGTGGAAAACAAATAAATAATAAATACAATGAATGAACGCTCAATTTTTGACCTCTAAAAGAAAATCTGTGGCAAGTCTTTGTTCTGGCATAGGTTTGTTATGATGAGGAATCAGTGTGTGTGGAATATTATGTATTCAAGGCTGCTATATTCCCTGCCTTGTGTTGAGGTGCGTTTATTTCTTTGTGTCTAGCAGTTCCTCTTTCATATCTTGTTTTCTGGGTATTTTTTTCCTTGCAAAACACTGAATTACTTTTTCCATTGCTCTTGCAGTGTTGGGATAACACTGCTTAAATGAATTAGCAGAAAGAAATTTTAAACAGATGTGGCTTGAAATTGGAAAGTAATAATGGGAGTTCTAGTATTTTTATTGGAGCAAAAATGATGAAACCACCACCTTCCACTGAGATTAAAAATCCTTCTTGCCAACTGTATGTACATTGTGGACTGTTGTAAGACAATTTATTCATCATACCCAAAGCAAACTGCTTCAGAAATTCAGAATGCAATATTTCCAGGGATTTACAAAGCTTTGTCTTGATTTTTGTTGAGTACAATCGATGTGTGCTGAGTGACTTTTGAAGAGGAGCGCTGACAAAAATAAAAGCTAAGTAGTACTTCCACATACTCTGGTAGAAAGGTGAAGTCAGGATATGACTGTTGCTGTTGAAGGAAGATTCAAATTGAAGTGAGCGAAAGCATAACTTGCCTTTCAGTTAGGCAAGTCAGCTAGTATTGTGCTAACCAAGTTGACTCATTAGCCTACAAGAGCTGCTTATTTGCTGCCAAACTGCAGAAAGTCTTTAATAAGTCTCTGAATTCAGAAGATGGGTATTAAAACGTATGTGGATTTGTGCAGTGATGGAGCTGCTCTGAATGTCTGCTGGATTCACCGTAATTCACCTTATTTTTAAATGACTTTTCTGTTCTGCCTAGCAACAAAAGCGTATTTAAAAAAAGTATTGAGCCAAATATACTAAGAAATAGTAGGTCTTGAAACCTTTTGAAAAAAGGGTGCCTATTCTACAATGACTTCTATGGTTTGTTGTATGAACCATTGTTGACACTCATCTTGACATTAGTACATGTGCCTGTTTTGGGAATAAAGCTGTATTTTGTGATCTATTTTGAAAGATTAATTAGAATAATTTTACTTATTTTTCAGTACCTGGCTGGACCCAGTTGAATTGGTAAAACTTAACCACAAATGTTTTTTGTGAAAGTTCCAAGAAAAACCGAAGCAATTGTTTCTGCATCTTTAGACACGCTGTCTGCTTTCTTAGAACAAGTAAATGATGTATTCTTTGAATGAAATACTTGAGTGGTTGGAAGGGGTGCAGTCTTTTTATTGGTACTCTTCAGAATACTTTTGAAGAGTACTTTATAGTGAAGTTCCCTAACTGGGAACTCTGCATCCTTGATCCCTTTTCCATTTGTGATGACAAAATCTACTTCAGGCAAGCTCTTAAATAGGATTTGGTGATGCTTATAATCTTTAAGTAAATAAATAAATAGAGAATTGTCCTAGCGATTAGGTTGAGAAGCTGATATCTGAGTGCAGAAGCACTGAAGCTTTTCATTCTTTCATCAGCTTCTATGAATCTAGATCTTTCACTAGAATAACAAAATGAGAATCCAAGAGCCACTTAACACAGCTCATTAGTCAGAATCGTGTTTTCAAAGATCAGTGTGATTAATGAATGAAAGACCAAATAGCGTGCACAATTTCTATTGATACTTTGAACTACATTAGCAATAAATCTATTTCACAGATAAAATTTGTTTACCTAGTTCAAGTATGATCACATTCATCCTCCTGTTTCACTTTGCTAATTGCCCACTAGTGGTGTGATACGAGATCACCTGTTAATTCCTGTGGTTTTGTTCCTTTTTTTTGAGAGAGAGAGAGGTTATGCTGGTAATTTGATCCTGAAGCTGAGAAGCACTACTGTAATTATACTTGGGATTCATCTGACAGAGAAAGAGAGTAAGGCTGAAAAGGAAAATGCAGGTTTTTTTGTTTCCTAAAGTGAGCTGATTGGTGAATAGGGGACATGTTGGGTGAAATAAACCTTGTCTATAAAGTCTTTGAAGATGCTTTGTTGTAATGTCACTTGTGTATAGAAGCATTTCCCCATTGTTCTTTCTGAAAGAGCAAGTTTGAGAGAGAAGAAAAAAAAAAAGATGGAATTTTCTCCTGCATTGGGAAACAACAGAATGCGAGAAGCTCTTAGGCACTTCATCTGGGAAAGTGAAGAAGGGGGGAATATAAACAGAAAGGGCAAATGGCAGCTATAGTATGCTGGCCATAGCAGTGATGTTTTCCCATATTCAAGTCCAACAGAAGTCTGTAGAATACATGGAAAGGAGTGCAGAGCAAGGGAGTGACAACTACCCAGCAAAATCCCTCCAGCTCTACCAGAAACACCTGGTAACACTATCAGTAGTGTCCTTTCTCTTGCTGGGAAATGAAATGCTGACATCTTAATATTCTGCTGAATAGCAGTGGCAAATGCACGTCCAGCAGGGCTGCTTCTTGCTCTCGTGTTAAAGCTCTGCCTCAAAGATCACTGCACTGGTGCTTCACCATCCGATTCCCATCTGACACACTGGTTATTCAAACAGCCAGGGTAATTGCTTTCAAACACAGGGATGAGTTGATTGTGGATTTTCTAGGCGTGCATAACTTCCTGAATATCAGGGTGTATTCAGAAAAACCCTGTGAGAAATGTAGCCTTGGAGTGTGTACTTCCACAGGAATGATTGATATGAATAACTCACTGAAATATGCAGCTGAAAAGTTAGGTATGCATACTGTAATTGTGAATCATTGTAATGAATATTTACAATGTGTTATACCCTTTGCTAAGGCTCTACACATGAATGAAGTCTTCAACAGTCAGGCATTTCTTCGTGCTGGCACTGCCTGTCCTTCAGAAGAATGCATGAAATCCAATATAAAATCTTTCCAATATAAATGAAAACATTTCCGTGGAATACCTAAAATGATGTGAACAAAAGGAAAACTATCATATCAGAATCTGACAGTTTAATTAAAAAGAATTATTAACACTTTTGCTTAAGCAAAGGGGATTCTCTACCTGGACAACATAATGGATTTTAGGGCTGTAGACTTAAGTTACACATTCAATTTTCTTAACATTCACTGGAATGGAGTATCACAGCAAATCTTAGTGGTCCCCTTAGATTCTCTATTTATTTTACAGAGCCTTTCCCTTGTAATTTGCCAATTCTAATTCTGCTTGGCGTAACAGGAGGAACCCGATGAACATAAAAGTCTGTCCTGTTCGTAGACGTGTGTGCATCACTCATGGTAACTGGGTATTGGGGATAACTGGGGCTCGGTGGTAACCATGCTGCTAATCAACAGAACCTGCTTCATGGTAAATGAAGGTCTATTAATGAAAACTTTTAAGCAAATATTAAATTCACATCAGGTTCCCAAAACCTGTTTAAATTGCTGTGTACCAAAAAAATATATTGATAGGAACAAAATCTATCTTTAGCCTTAAGATGGTTCTTGTGAATTGATACGCTTTAAAATTATTCTTTTGAGTTATTTGGTCACATTTTAAAAGCTGGGAACTTTGATACGGAGCTTTCACTTCAACCAGTGAGTGAGACTTTGGGTTTTTTGTTCTGTAGAGCCCCAGATAAACCAAGCCACGTTTCCAAACGGTGACTGTGCAGAGGTCCTTCAGGGCATTTGTTGCATCCATTAACGGATGCAAACTGGAGCACAGGAGGTTCCATGTGAATATCAGGAGAAACTTTTTCACTGTGCGAGTGACGGAGCACTGGAACAGGCTGCCCAGAGAGGTTGTGGAGTCTTCTTGGCTGGAGACATTCAAACCCCGCCTGGATGCGTTCCTGTGTGATGGACTCTAGGTGACCCTGCTCTGGCAGGGGGGTTGGACTGGATGATCCTTCGAGGTCCCTTCCAACCCCTAGAATTCTGTGATTCTGTGATTCTGTGATTTGTTAGCTGGGAAAGGTCCTGCGGATGGTGTGGCAGAGCTCAGCCCCAGCGCAGACATCAGCCATGGAGAGTGTGCTGGGGGGTTGTTTGGCTTGGGAAAAATGTAAAATGCCTTAAAGAATAGAGAGGGTACAGGTTACAACAGCACAGCTACAGGGACCCAGA
>VZRW01012270.1:269857-365224 GCA_013398125.1 Aegotheles bennettii | reverse complement strand
GCCGCTCCGTCCCGCCGGGAGAGCGCGGGAGGGGCTCGGGGTGGCCGCGGCGCCATCTTGGAGGGGCCCTCCCGCCGCTCATGGCCCTTGGCGCGGCCGCGGTGCCCGGTGCTGTGCCCAGGGACGGGCTCAGTCCCCAGCGGGGCAGGGAGCTGGCGTGGCGGCCATCGCCCCGCAGGCCGTGCGGCCCAGCCCTGGGCTCTGCCTCAGGTAAAACGGCTCCCGCGCCTTCCCTCAGCGGGGCCTTGGGGCCAGAGGCTCTCCCAGCCCATCCCCGTGCCCTGAGGTGCTCTAGGGACGCTGTCGATCGCTGGTCAATGCCAAAGGCTCTTACACAACCCCACTTTATTTGTCACCCACTTGTTTTGTTCCATTGGAGTCGCTGCTGTGCTCCCAAGGGCTCTGTTGGAATCAGCAGCCCTGGCTGGGCTTTGCCGTGCTCAGCTCTGGGCAGGGCCCGGGCACAGGGACCGCAGCCACTGACAGTGTCAGTAACAATCTCCGGGGGGTTTGGTGGGATTAGAAGGCTCTACTTCTTTTCCAACCCCCTAGATTTGTAGCTCTAGCTCTCACAGATATTTCAGGAGCAGCAATGATGTGCCCTGATGAAGGCATTCCTGTTTGCCAGGGTTCAGCAGGGTGTTTGAACTGGCCGATGCGACTGGCTCTGGGAGCAGCCAGGAGCACAAGGTCACCCTCAAAGCCAACTGGCATCGTTGCAGTTCAATTTATTAGTGATTAATTTTGGGTAGTGCACTGGCTGGTTTGTCAGTCGCTTTGTAAATTCCATAATACTGTAATTACCCAGTGGCACCTCAGACTTTGTGTGCAATTCACCAAAAAATCCACCTGAGCTGTCTTCGTGAATTGAAAATCCCAGCTTCTAATTTTTACACTTTTCTGTAGCTTTCAGAGCTAAATATTTGTATGGATTATTTTGCTGTATTTGGGTTTGCTTCATATTCTAACATCACTGGTAATGAAGATGTAAAATACTTTGTGTAGAAGTGGTGTTAGTTAGAAAGCTGTGGTTACAAGCAACCCACATAATCATATTAAATCAATATTAAATGTGTGCTACTGAATTGTTGTCTTTGGGATGCTGATGGTCCCAATTTAATTTAAACTTCATCCCACTAGTGCTTCCCAAAAACCTCAGAGGAAAACAAATCAAAAATCAAATCCCCAAATGAGTAATTCCAAATGGAATAACAGATCACTCATAATTGGTCCACAGTGGCTTCGTTTAGGTGGATATCCAAGTGTGTGATGTGACTACAAACAGTCCAAGACCTGGCCACTGTTCGCTGTCATACAGCAACCACAGAGAATGGGTTTTGAGATACTTTTTCGTGATAAGAGAGTTTGTTTATTTTAACTAGGGAAATAGAAGAGGCTGGTTGGAGTTACGATATTTGGGGTGAGGAAAAGATTTAGATACTACAAGGTTCTTCAGAAAGCCAATTTGCACTTACTGTGAGGCAGCTGTGCTGCTGATGGTTCTGCTTTGCAGGGTGGCCAAGAATAGACAGCATGAGGGCTGAAGAGGGGTGGCAACAAGGTAACCTGAAACTTTCCTCTGGAGCTTTTTGGTATTCAAAATGGAAAATCTTAAATCATTGTCTAGTTATGACAAGAACAAAACATTCTGCCTTGAGTTTTTCTGTGCTGGGTTTGTGTTCAAGGGCTTCTGTTTCTGTGCTTGGGGCTGTGTTCAAGGTGAGGGGGGAAATGGCATAGTTGAACTCAACCTCCTAGTTGTGAAGTTGCATATTATTGCAGGGAATGGTGCATCACGTGGAAACCAATTCCAGTGTCCAATACTCACTGGAGATGTTGTAATGTTATTGCTAATTGTTTGTTAGGTCTTCCCATGTGTTAGAAGGTCCTGCATACAGAACTTGTGTACTACAGGTTATACTGGGGAAGCAGAAAGGCCATACCTGCAAGTGAAGTGAGAATTCTCCCTTTGAGCAGAACAGCAGGCAGGGAGCCTTGTCCATATGAAAATATCTCTGTCTTCATAGGTTGAATATCTGGGGAAGAACCTGGGACATTATTCTTAGGGACTTTTATTTGTGGCTTGATGGGGCTTGCATTGTTTGTGATTATAGATGTACAGGCCAGTTTTAGTGTATTGTGGTGCTGTTAAGTTGAAGTTTCCTCATGTTCTTACACCAAAAATGGTGCTTAAGAGATGTAGGTCATGCCTGGCAAGTGCAGGTCACATGAACCTAGGTCTCTGGTGTGTCCTTTCCTTAGTTGTTGTGTTGCTTTCCATTTGCAGCCAAGAGGGCTCCAGAGGTAGCACAGCAGTTCTTGTCTGTCTTATGCGAGTGAGTTACTAGGGAAGGGGAAGAGGAAAAAGTAAAGGCAACAATGTAGGTTTGTTGACATTATTAGTAGCATCCAAAGCTACATTTGAAGTGGTGGTGTGTGTGCATGTGTGTGGATAAATGTATAAAAATTAGTACCACAGTGAAAGAAAGGAAATGGCAAATTCAGCCAGCGTTTCAGATATGGAAGGTGTGTGGTTCTTGTTTCCCCCTGAAGCTGCCTGGTGAATTGAAATGCAAAACCCTCACCCTAATGAACAGTGCAAACTTAGTGATGGCGTTTACTTTTATTTTCAGGTTTTGATTCAGCATGTGCAAAGTGAAAAAATATTACCTAAAATCAAGAGAGAAAACAAAATACATTAATCTTTCTGCTGTCTTTTGAGACACTGCAAGTAGGCATTTTAATTTAGGCATGTTTGACTTGGCTTTGACAGTGAGAGAAGCTAAAATAGCTTAGCAGCAGCAAGAAATTTTGAATTATCATCTGCCTCAGTGCTAACCTTCATTTTAGAATTATTTAAGCTAAGTGCAGAATTATGTTCTGAGTCTTGCCATTCCCAAACAAATCAGATTGCTAATGAAGGATGCAAATGGTGTATAAATACAGCGAATAAGGAATTTGCCATTTTTCAGCCCAAAAAAAAGCATGGCTGGCTGGTAGATTTGCCTACAGACTACACAGATGCTAAGTATTTTTCCTTAAATAATGATAATAATTTCTTATAATAAATACTTTTATTTCAACTTGACCAGCAATGGCAAGTAATGCAACTTATTTTTGTTGTTGCCATAAACTCTTTTAAGTAATTATGTCTTACTCTCCAAAGTTAAATGACCATATTCTAATCTTCGTTTCATCTTCCTGCAAAAGTGGTGATGAATAAATGCTTCAACATAGCCCCTTGGGGGCTGGGGTACATCACAAAGATCCAGTATTTAGCAGATATAGACAAAAATAGCCTGGGGAAACCTCAAGTCTATCAAGACACTTTGATTTTAGCTAGTGATGTGCCCAAAAAAAGGCCATGGACTTAAACATCTGTGAACTTAAGTTCAGATTCAGATCTGTTTTTATTTTACAGCTTCCTCTTATCTTTGTAAGCAGAACCAAAACCATGGTTTCAAGCTCCTTTGTCTTGAGGATTAGATGTGTGGGCTTGAAACTAAATCCAAATTTGGTGGTTTAGGCTTGTTCTAGTTTAATGAGGGGGGTTTGGGGGGTTTTTTTGTTTTTTTTTTAATGGAACAAAGTCTGAATGCCACCTTAGCAGCTGGCCATATAAGCTGCCATTTTACCATACCTAAATTAGGATTCTCAATTTAAGTGTAAAACTGGTCCTTGGGAAAGGGAAAAACACAAGCTGCACCCTGAGAGAGTTGGCAGGTGTCAAGTTGACACACCATTTTCCTCCAAACCTATGCTGGGTCTCTCAGTCTTGACTTGAAACCAAGTACAGGAATGATGATATGTTATTACTGTTAAGCAGAGACTGCTTGCAGCATAGGACAACAGTTGCATACATATAAAATGTGTGAAGGCATCAGATTAGACACATTAGCAATTTTCCGTTATAAGCAAGTATGTAGACAGGGAATTTGTAATTGCAGTTGGTTTTCTGCTTGTTGTATTCTATTGCATTCTTTTCAGAGCAATATTAGGGAGTTCTTTCAATTAGACATCTTTTGAAATTGGTTTAAAAAACTGTATTCTTCTTAGTGTACAAACAGACACTGGAGCCAGGTTAGTGGTTATGTTTTGTGTGGCTGTGAGGAATTGTTTAATTCTCCTTTCTGAGTCCTCTTTCTCTAGGTCAGCAGTCAGCAGTGAGGAACATTAAGTAAAAATAAAACTCCTATTTTTAGTTCAGCTACATAATGTCCTATTTATAATACTGAAATTTCAGCTACTACCTGGCTCCTTTCAGTTCAATGAACCATCTCTCCCTCTGTTAGCCCTCATTGCTCTTTTTTCATACCTGTCCCATTTGATTCCTTTGCAGTTATTTTTATAGGTTTGGGGATGCTTTTCAAGACGGCTCTTAATTCTGCACAGTGCTGACAGCTATCAATTCCAGTAATTTGACTAGAAGTAAGGGCAAGTAGCAGCTAGCAGGGGATATTCAAAGTCTGGCATAATTCATCCTCAAAATTTTAACAGCATGGAACCTTTGGAAAAAAAAAAAGCTGCAATCATAATGATGTATCCATTTCTGCAACATCCAGATAAATGTTTGCTTCTGGTTTCAATCCCTCATGACTACTGAAAATAAGATACTTAAACTTCATTTTCCTCGGGATGATACATGACAGTAATTTTCTTTTTTTTCCCCTGCTTTGGTTCTGTATAAATTTTAACACAGCTCATCACACTAACATATGTACCAGTGAGAAGGAGGCAAAGAAAAGCATATATATAAACATGTCAGGGCTAGCCAATAAGTTGCCTACTATTTGGAAGTGAAATTGTTAAAAATGTGTTGAAAACCTCAGAGTCTAGATGAAGTCTAGGGTTTTGGCAAGTAAAAGATGGCCCTCAGCACAGGACCTTAGGGAAAAGTTCTACTCCACTCTTGTGAGACCCCACCTAGAGCACTGTGTTCAGTTCTGGAGTCCCCAGCATAAGGACATGGAGCTCTTGGAGCCAGTCCATAGGAGGCCATGAAGATGATCAGGGAGCTGGAGCAGCTCTCCTGTGTAAAGAGGCTGAGAGAGTTGGGGTTGTTCAGCCTAGAGAAGAGAAGGCTCCGGGGAGACCTTAGAGCACCTTTCAGTACCTGAAGGGGATACAGGAAAGCTGGAGAGGGACTGATGACAAGGGCGTGGAGTGATAGGACAAAGGGAAACATTTCAAACTGAAAGAGGGTAGATTTAGATGAGATAGTAGGAAGAAATTCTTTCCTCTGAGAGTGGTGAGACATTGGCCCAGGTTGCCCAGAGAAGCCTGAAAGTGTTCAAGGCCAGGTTGGATGGGGCTTGGAGCAGCCTGGTCTAGTGGGAGGTGTCCCTGCCTAAGGAAGGGAGTTGGGACTGGATGATCTTTAAGGTCCCTTCCAACCCAAAGCATTCTATGATTCTAAGAAAAATGCATTTGTGCAAAGGCAATTGTTACCCTACTTGCAGTCATGGAGATAAGGCAGTAATTGTAATAACAGAAATAGTTCCAAAATACATTTGAGGGCTTAAAGAGTTAGAAGGAATCTTGACATGCTACTGGGCATTGTTCTGCCACCATCACAGAGTGGGCTGCAAAATGGTAATATCGCTCTGGTTAAGCCGAAACTAATGTAGAAAAAATCCCAGTTATAAGCAGCTTATGAAACCAGATAGACCCTGTTACCCACCAGGGCCCATGCACTGAAAATAACTTTTATAAAACATTGTATTTATTTCCTCCATATGATGTATCTCACTTGCAAGAAATGAAATGACTTGTAAACCTACTGCTTTTCAACTGCATTGAGTCATGCTGAGACTGACGAGGAGTTGGATGGGGGTGGAGGAGGAGGGAATGTAATTCTGGTAATATGGGGACCTTGTCATTGTGTGGCAAAGTTTGAGTTTTAAGAGCCTTGATTATGCTTGAGAGATATCTTTGCACGATATGTATGATACATGATGCCAGATATACTGTGCTGGGCTGTGCTGTGTTGGAAACTGAATAAATAGATTGAGCAAGTAGTTAGCCAGCCTGGCTGGTTTGTTATAACAGAGGTAGCAAAGTCCAATGCCTAGGAAGAGCTGTTCTTTAGGAAAATGGGGAGCTGCCTTAAAAAAGGCAAAAATTATACAAACCCACAATTTTTAAAAAACAAGCAACAAACCCTGTAACCCATGCTGCTTCACAAAATTCTGTGACAGAGATACAGGACACTTTATGTGATTAGATTCCATATATAAATAGCTCCATAATTCATGACATTTCAGGTATCTTCTGAACAACAAAAAAGGCGTTGTTTCTTCATGTCCTGTTTCATCTCCTTATTTTAATACAGATCCAAAGATCATTTCTCCTTCTCAGAGAGCTCCTATTTTCCTTTATTTAAGATGCATTTTTAAATACCAGAATAAATGATTTAAAAAGAAAATTAAGTGAGGTATAAATAAAGGAAAAAATATATATCTTATGGCTGCACTATCTCAAAGCCTTCATCTGTAGTTGGGTAAAAGATTCCTTTTGGAGAGAAGGGCAATGGTTGGAATGAGGTTAGGTGGGGTAAATGTGTAATTCTGTTGTTATATTTAGTATTGTAGTATCTGTGAGAGGAGAGAAAGGTGGCAGGGTAGAGATCTGCGAAGGAGGAATATTGGAGGGTTGTCAGTTCCTGCGAGAGGAGAGACCACATGACTGAATGAGTTCAACAGAAGGGTAAGAATGGAAAATGTGAAAAAGTGGTAAGGTGAGAAGAGCCCCTGGAAAGTGTCCACTTTGTATGCAGGGAGGAGGAAGAGGAGACAACAAAGTAGCTCTGAGAAGAAAAGTGGGGAGGAAGCCCACTGGGTGTACAGCTGTGTACCAAAGGGAAGTTTTAGTGAGAGATGGGTAATCTGTGATGTCAGAGGTGTTGATGGGGATTTGTAGGAGGTGGTAAGGAAAAGACAATGCTAGGTCTTGAATTTTAAGAGGCCATCAGTGGTGCCCATGACGGCTGCTTTAGCAGAGGCTAGGAAATGCATTTCTGTAGAGCTGGGGTGGAGACTGTTCTGTGCTCACAACAGCTTCCTGAGTGGAGAAATTCCCGTTTTTAATCCTCTTTGCCTTTAACAAGTTATGATCATTTCATGTCTCATAACAGACATCCTCCAGCTATTCATTAAATGACTAATATTCTTGCACTTTCTACAGTCAGAAGTAATGTGTGTTAGATGTGACCATTCCTGGCAGAGCTCCAAACTCTGTTGCTGCAAAGAAGCATTTGTTTGCCTTCTACGTAACAGCAATCAAGGGAATGATGATACTGCTGTAGTATGTTTTTGAATATTTGGAGTGTTTACTGCAACATAATACATTCGCTACTTATTGCCTTCTCCCAGATTATTTTTTTTAATGACAAACACCCACCTCCTTCCTTGTCTCCCTTCCTCCATTCACCTTTCACTTTGAGCAGAATCCTTTCCAAAGCAATCAGCTGGATCTGACCCAAGTACAAATATGCTAAATCATGCCAGTGTTCTGTTTTTCCTGGTTTCCACCCCCTACTTGTTTAATGTAAACCCATTTGATACTGTCTCCTTGGCTTAAGGAGAGGGCATAAGCCTTTCAGTTATTTCTGTGTATTTAATTTCAGTATCTCTTTTCACCCTGCTTTTCATAAACTTTGCAAAAAATGGTTCCAAACTGATGAAGTTTTCAAGCCTGGTGCTTTACTTGTTTCTAGAGCCTTATATGCCAACTTAGTCTAGCTACATCTGCATTTGCAATTAAACATCTTTACTCAGAGACTAGTTTAAGACAGGAGAAGAGTAATACTGACTTGAAATTCAGAGGCAGCATAATTATTCCCTTCATTTATGTTAGAGAAGATTTATGTTCATGGAGGCACTGATGGCTACAGATATTTTCTTTGAATTAAAAGCCACTGTTGCTCTAGAGCATAGAATGTGACAATAAAATGGGAGTGCACTGCTTGCTTTGCACACATGCATTCTGTCTGCTGTGGATGAAAGGTCATGACTGATAATGAAAAAAGTGTGTGAAAACCCTTTGCATCCCTGTATCTCTGATTCATTAAGGTAGCTAGGGCACTGAATGGGATTGAAAATAGTTTTCCTTAAGCAGAGGGAATATTTACAAACACAGATGATGAATAATTTCTTATGGTGGTGTAACTGTTCAAGCTTTTCTGTTTCTTGGACACTAACAGAATAGATCGGTTTTGTTCATTGTGAAAAGGAACCTATCTTGTGAAAGTGCCTATGGGTTGTATTAACCAGAGTTATCAAATTAAAATCTAGGTGAAATTCCACCAGGAAGGCAGCTGATCCACTGTTTCTGGTATGCTTGAGGAACATGACTGGACACTGCTTCAGTTTTTGCTTTAAGAATCTTGATTTTTTTATTAGTATCCAAAAAATTAATAAAATCTAGGAGAAATACAGATCCCATTTGATATTTGAATATGTATGAGAAAGAGAAGGCTATCTTAGGAGCCAGCTGCAAATAAGAGAGTCTTATTCACAGGAAATTGGGAACACAGTTCAAAGAAAATATTTAAGAAATTCATCAGCATTGAAGCAGCTAGAAAAGAATGTGTGGTGAGAGAACACTATGCTAATAATAAATAGAAATACAATGCTACTGCAACCAGTAATAACACAGGAAACAGTATGTAACTGTCTTCCACTGAGATGGAGATAATGAAGCAGAGATGAAGTAGAATTTAAGTGTGAGATGCAAACTGTGGCTTCAGAATCCAGAGGTTGTTCATTCAGTATCTTGAAAACTGAGAGCCTTTGAGGTACTGCCTCTTCCTTGAATATTTTTTTTAAATTAAAATACCACATTAATTGCAGAGACAACTGTTCTTCATATTTTGTCTTAAAATCAGAAATCTCAAAAATTATTTCCCATCCTAGCCAAAAAAATTCTAATTTTTATTCAATGAAACTAGTACATCAAGAAGCATAAGCTTACCTATAAATGAGGTACCTTGGCAGTATTATGTCTATGATAGGTTACTATTTTTCCAGTCATTTCAATATTATATTAACAAACAGCTTAGTAGCCAACTGTAAGATGATCCCAGAACACACTAAATTCACAGATCCACTTGATAGATAATGTAGTCCTAAAATCCGTGCTCTGCTGAAACACAGCGTGGCTAACTGAGTGAATCAACCAAAGAAAGACTTACTGGCAGTGGTAGCATAATAATTGAATTTGATAGGGAATAAGTAATAAATACCAAGGCCTTTATCTTCAAATACACATTGTCCTTTGTCTTTACTATATGCTGAGAATAAACGATGAAATTATTGCTAGAATTTTATGGGTTGTTACCAACTATGATTAGAATTTAAGGTACTGCTTTACTGTGTATCCTCCAGGTTTTCAATTTTAAATCTGGTTTTCCTGAGTGGGCTTGGGTTCTGGAAATTGGAATAATTGCTGTAATTTGCAAGAGCAATTGTGTAGTCACATTTTGCAAACCAGGCGGTAAAAAATTCATTTTGTGGAAGACAGAGCAAGGTATGAATTTATGTTTCAGAAAAGCTTTCTTTCCACTACAGAATATCATGGTATCTGTATAAAAATAATAAAACATCAGTACTACACGAAGAAAGACATGTGTGAACCTCTGAGCACAGGTAGAGAACCTGGTTTTCTTCAAAGGACTGGGGATCCCAAGGTCATTAAAATGCCATGAAAGCTTTTTTGAATACCATATTGGGACTCCTTTGGAGCATGAAGAAGAACAATGGTGAACAGGCAGGACTTGCAAAAAGTAGTCCCCAAAATCTGTTTGTGATGTTTAAACACCAAGTTCTTCACTGGCACATTCTTGCCCTTTCAGCTGAAATGGGGCATGGAAGAGCTAAAGACTTGTCTGGAGTTCGTGAGTTCTCTGCTGTCCAGCACCCCTTATAATCTGTGTGGCATTCTTTTGCCCCTTTTCCTATCTTTAGACCATTTTGGGGAGAAAAAAAATCTAATTCATATTGTGGATTTCTGCTACTGCATGGAGATTTTGCATCCTCGAGCTCGTGGCTCTAACAGGGTAAACTCAAATTAGAAGGCAGCAAAGACTTGTTTGTCCCTCTTGTCCCAAATGCTTAGTTATTAAATGAACCAGCCTTACAAAATGTTATCTGTGAAAATCTTATAATATTGTGAGGCAATAATATTTCTTAAGTGATTGAAGTGAAGCATGGACTTAAAAGTTAAAAAGCCACCGCTCCAGAAAAACTTCCATCTGGCTAAGTTGGATTTTTCCCTCAAGAGTAGTTCTGAATGTGGTCTGTTTCTGCAGACTCTTTTTGTCACTAATTCATATTTTGTATATGCATAAGTAGGACTTCATTCTGATATTTGATGTCCCAGGCTCTAAAGCTTGGTTAAGTAGAGAAAAGCAATATAATCAACAGGTATATGTCTCCTTTCATTTAGCTGTGGAAAAATCCAGTTGCTCCATCAATTTGAGTGACAGCTTTGGACAAGAAATGATCATGTTTGTTTTCCTCCCAGTCATCTTCCTCATTGTTAAAGTACAGGTGAGTAGATACTGTTTTTCTTCTGGTAATGTTCATGGCAGCATAAAAAATTAGCTTTAAGTAGGTGTATTTCTGAAATGTATGTTTTTCAATCCCTGTCAGAGTTTGGAATTCATTGGCTGTTATGGTTTTTGTTGCTAGTTAGCATATTCTTGTGTTTTATTCTTGGGACCTGTGTCACAGATGCCTGTGGCTCATCAACAGGTTCTCTGTGCATGTTTTGCATGGTAAAATTTGATACAAAAATTAGGCTTGTACACAAACTCCTATTTGTCACGCTTTTTTGGTTTGAAATGAGAACTGAGCCATGATGCTAAAATTTGCTGTCCTGATTGAAATTGGTTAAACTGAATTGTACAATTTATTCTACACAGAATTAAAGCAGATAAAGATCCTTTTCACTTACTGCTCCTCTCAAGTTATCCATTCATGATGGCAGATTAAGAAGAGGAGGAACATGCTATTCATTGTTTCTTTACTGTTAACGTAAAGCAATTACTCTTGATTGGAATTTGGAAAAAGAAGTGATATTTGTAGGGAATTGTTCCTGACTTGATACTTAGTGCTCCTGAAACGGTATAATTTTCATGCATTCTCCTGAATTTTGTAATTTTCTAAATTCTTTCTAGTTTTGGCCCTTTCCCCTTTTTCTGTATCTCCATTACTGTCTATAAACATAAATAAACACAAATTAAGATATGAAGTGGCTTTTGATATGAATATGTGCAACAGGAAACTTCCTCTGTTGCCTGACCCTTTAAGAATTATATACTGCATTGCAATGTTGCCACTAAGACTTTCTAGACTAATGTGATCCATTTCATTTTCCAAGCAGAATGCAATGATCTTTGAGTTTCACCTTGCTGCTTTTCCTTCTGACATTTTGCTGTAACTCTGGAGAAAGAGGAATAGGAGCCCTTTTTAGATAATCACCACAATTTCCTGTGAAGGAGAGCTTTTGCCTTCCCCTCAAATGTGTGCACATCTTACAGGCTTATTAACCTTTAAAACAGACAGAACTTTTCTCGTGCAGTGGTGTGTAAGGTGCATAACGATGGAGGCCGACCCTATAACCCTTCTGCTCTTACCAGGTACAAAACTTTAATAAGCAAGTGTTAAGTCTGTCGTGCCTTGGCTGTTGGTCTAAGTGCTGTTCCCTCCCAGTCTATCTGTAATATGGATTATAGCAGCCGTTGAGGCGTGTTGAGATGACCATGTGAGCTACTACTGCTACTGCAGGAACCATGTGTGTGGCTGTGTTTTGCCTCCCTGATGGTCTCTCCCCTAACACGTTTGCTGCTTGCAGACACACGGGGTACCAAGCTGGGTGAGCTGTTTTCCTTGGATACTTGTGCATCATGCCTAATTTTTTCGCTAATTCTCCCTGAGCTGGCAGTGATTCCAGAGGCAACAAAGCAGTTCATTGACAATCATCCAGGAAGAATTGCTTTGTTTTCTTTATTAAACTGTGAGTTTATAAGACAGAGACTGGAATGGGCTTAGTTCTAGTAAGTTAGAACAGCCTAGAGGTTTTTCTGTGCTATACCAGCATTCTCCTGTGTACCAATGGTAACATCTCTACTGCAGTGTAAATCGCTGGCTAGCTCAGCATACCTTTTATTTAGCTGAATATAAATAAACAGCAGGATACTTGAAAGAAATAACACTCCAGAGAAAACACAATCCTAGTGCAATTAGAGCATTTCTATTTAGATAATTGCTTACTGAAATTATAAGCTTGGATCTAATCCTCAAAGGATACAGAAAATTGGCAGTTCCAGGATGATCTGTTTCTTTCACTCTTTCCCCCCCCCTAATACATGAATATCTTTGTTTCTCAAACCCTAAATGCTGATTTTTTATTTTTTGGGGGGTGTGTGTTTGTTCCTGCTGTAGTGAGAGTGATCCTGAAAATCACGAAATAGCAAAGGATGCCCTGGAGATAATCTAATTTTTGAGGGAATCTGTGTAGAGGAGTGATAACAAGCATGGTAATTTACTGCTGCTTGAAAGAAAAACATGATCTCATGCAGTTACAGAGGGGCTTACCCTAATTATGGGTGCAGACAAGGTGGTCACTGGGGTATTGGTGAGACAGGCAGTGATCTCTACAAACAAGTGTTTACTTCAATGAGATGGTTCTCTCCTACCCTCTCTTTGATAGGACCATGCTTTTTGTGACTATTTTTTTCCATTTCTAAGAACTGTAGCTTGGTGCTTAGACTAGGAGGGAGAAATAGGACAGTTTCTGACTGTCCTATTGACTTGGATGTGAATTTAGGCAGGCTGACTCCGTATCTTTGAACCTTTTCCCATATCTATAAAGTGGGGATTACCAGCCATGGGTAGAGTGCTTTGAGTTACTTCACGGGCTTTAATTTAGTTTTTCTTTGATTCTGTTTGTTGAATTTTTTTTTAAATCCTTAAATTTTGTCTTAAACTGAGACCCTTAAGAACCAGAAAATTGGGAGTACAAAGGGACTTCCCTGTTATGCTACTCAGCAGAGGGCTCTGAAAAAATAGTACTTTGATCAGAAAGAAACTGTTTTTAAATACTGATGCATCACCAAATCTTCCCTATAATCCATGTTACTGCTTTGTTCAGTTGTATTTTCTTAAATGTCTCCTCAATTCTCTGTTTGCAACACATTTTATGAGACATATTTGCACTTGCAGTTTATAGAAACACTTGCTGCCTTGAACACCTGTCAAAAAGTAGATTTTTAAGGATGGAACTGGAATAAAGATCTTAAGGTATGTTGCAGTTCATAAGATTAAAATCAGAAGTTTTTAAAAACAACTTTTTGACATATTAATTACTGAAAATGATTGAATTCATCGATAAAGCAAAATGTGAAGCCAGTAAAGATGTGTATGAAAGTACTCTTCTCAGTATTGAAAACTGGCTCTGTGTTTATACAAGAAAATTCCTGATCATAAAAATCAAACGTTGCCCCATGTGTGACTTCAACATACTGGCTAAAAGAGAAATATATGTCTTAAAATATTTTTTTCTGGGTGCAATTTTTTACAGTATATTCCAGAGCTCAGATTTTTTTCACAAATACATGAAAAAATGAGTATGTTTCCATATGCAGTTTTTGTGCACTAGGCCTCTTCCCCAGAGCTTTAACATTTAAGGGAAGGGAAAAAGTGTGGGTGTGAAAGAACGGGGGCAGTCTGAGAAGCCGCTTTTTAAATGGTAGGGGATTGTGTCATTCTGTCTCATAAATTACATCCTCAAACCACCATTTACTTCTTAATCCTACTTTTGAATAATGAATATTCATCTTATCTGTTCTTGGTTCTCCATGTAAGTCCTGTCATTGAAGAACATCTTTCCACAGCCACAGAAAGGCATTCTTGGGTTTCACTCATCAGGACCACCGTGAAGCAGATTCACATTGGCTTGCTCTGCTGTGTGTTGAACAAGCCTGGAAGATCTGGGTGCAGAAGGAAGAGACAAACCTGCTTATTTTCCTTTCCACCCTAGAATGTGATGACATGTATCAGTTCCAGTCTGTAGCATGAAGTAAAACCAATACAGACTGAGCCTCAAAAGACTGGTTTTATTGATTTGGAATTGGTAAAATACAGCAACAGTCTGCTCAATATCCTTCCCATTCATGGTCTGTTTGACACTTCCAAATGGGCCCAGAGTAAAAGCCACAACAGTTGAGGATTCTTCTGAGCTGAGGAAATGCTTGTTGACAAATTTCCTTGATTTGAATTTTGAATCGTGCTGTTAGATCAGGGCACAGCAGACTTAATGGCTGATGAAGTCATCCACGTTTTCCTTTGTTGCTTGTGGTCTGCTGAATGTTCACTTGTATTGCTGCAGGACACAAGTTTATGAAGTTGATATGTTGTTATCAAAGCCTTTTAGTGTGGCCATTATACACCTCTTTTTTTTCTCTCCTCTTTAGCAGTCAGCCATCTGCAAGAGCTGTTTATTGCTTCCAAATAATTGTGATAGCATTCAGTTAGGGTATAAACAATAGCAGAGCTGGTTTCATTAGCAAAGGGCATACAGAATCAATGTGTACGTCTGTTTCCTTCAGTCTTAAACTTGTATTGGTATAATTCTTATTTAGGTGGTTAACTTCTGATTTACTTGAGCTCTAGTGAAAACAGATACAGGTCCATGAACTGACACTATTCATGTTGATGGTAAACAATTTATATTGCTGCCAAATTGTTGGAGTTTTTTACTACAGTGGCAGTGAGTAAAAACCAGAGCAAATAATAAATTTCACTACCTATAATATGTGAGAAACAGAGACATTTTATAGTAGGAGCCTTAAATTAATTCACAATAGTCATTTATCATCTTCATTGTTTCCCACAGAGATTGGCTGAACATTTTTAATACACATAGCTTTATATGGGCACTG
Source organism: Aegotheles bennettii (assembly GCA_013398125.1). Taxonomy (NCBI): domain Eukaryota; kingdom Metazoa; phylum Chordata; class Aves; order Caprimulgiformes; family Aegothelidae; genus Aegotheles; species Aegotheles bennettii. Next base: position 350,283 of record VZRW01012270.1, on the reverse strand, counting down.
ATAACATTGTTACCTGTCTTAGTCTTAAAATACTCTTCACTGATTATATAGTATTTGTCCCAGAGAGGAAAACAGTAGAAGGGCTTCCATGTCAAATTTTTATTCCTGTAGCTTCTCAAAGTATATTAAAAAAAAATAATCTCATGAATCTGAACTTAGGCTGCTAGATTTCTGCATTTCTGCAGGGAGTATATCACAGATGAAGCAGGCTTTCTCAGGGGGGATTATACCTCATTACTTGGGAAAGTTAATTGGTAGTGCAAACCCCACAGAAACATCCACTTCATCTGCAGACACAAGATACCTGAGCTGTCCACAATAACCTCATTTTCTAGTCTTAAAATGGGAAAAGGAGAGAGGCTTGTGCACTTTAAATTTATGAATTTAACTAGGGTGAGTCTATATGTTGCTGAAGCAAATGATTCCACTTGGCATGTTGCTGAATGCTGGCAGAAATCACACTTGCTGTCTCTCCTCACACTACACTACCATTCTACCATGCAGCTTTTAGATTGAACAATCCTTGGAGGAGGGTTGCTGTGCACGGCACTGAGGAGCACGTGCATGAAGCATTGTATATGGATGTTTAGGGAGGGAGTTTACCACCAAAACCAGCTGCAAACTTCTCTGTGTCATCAGATTCCTGTGAATTCATGTGGAAGACAGCAGGACTGGAAGGCAGCTTGCCTGTATGGAACATACAGAAAAGATGGGAGTCAGAGGGACTTGACACATCAGCATCTGCTGTCATATTGTATGAAAGGCTGCCTGATACTTATAGCAAGGTACCTGATGTACCTGATTTTCCATTTGCATAGACTTTTCTGAAATACAGCTTACTTTTTCTTTGAATCTCCTTGAATATGTATGTTGGTATTGTTACTGGAGTGAACAGAGGCCTTTTATTTCTGTACGTCTGTGGGGAAGGTCCCCTGCTCTGTTCAGCATCCAAGCTGAATGGATATTAAAACTGGTGCTGACAAATATCCTGTCATCACCAGTTCTCTGGAATAGGGTTTATGCTCATCACAATGTTGAGTGTTTCTTACAGTACTGCATTCTAGAAGGCATAAAATTACCAGTGCAGGAAAGAGGCTGGATTCTGTGTGAAAATAAAAGCAAGATTGTATTAAAATAAGACAATATTTGAAATTACAGCAGAGGCTTCTCAGCAGTCACTGCTGTAGCTGGTGTTGCCTCTTGGAGACAACTGAATATTACATGCCTGGAAAGTCTGTACCATTCTTCAAGGTTTTTATGGTTTTTCTTACTGCCAGTAGTTATCACATATCCCTGCCTAAAGCTGTTCTGAAAATACCCTTTCTCATTATAACTCATCCAATCAGAAGAATAACTGCTGATTCAGGTACTTGAGGCAGGTTTTGGGACACAGGGACTGCTTTTGTGACTAGGCAGTTTCAAGAAACAGCAGAGAATGGCACTGAGTCGTGGTACCAGCAGTGCTTACTCAGGCTGCAGTTAAAGGCTTTGGTTAATTTGTTGTCCAGCAGTTTGTACCTGTGCAAAGTACAGGTGGAATGGCACTAAATCAAAAAGGTTTATTTCACAGGGACAGATTTATTGAAACGGGATGAAGGGCCAAGACTGTTGCTTCTTGCCTCTGCCTCTACTTTGTGTTGCCTGGTATGCTGTCCCACATCCTGGTCACATAAGCAGAGCAGCTGTGTAGTTCCTCCATCCACATTACAGCTGTTGCTGCTTTTATATCATCTAATGTACTTCAGAGGTTCTTGGGCCATAAACTGAAACTCATTTTTGCAGATTGCTGAGCTGGTGGGAGAGTCTGTTGCCCCCAGAAACTTTGCCAGAGGCTTCTGCATTGCAATGGAAGCTGGGTGAATGCTCCCTAAGCAATTCTACTTAATGGTGTAAATCCACCTTTGCTTCAGGGTACCGGCCGGGCGGAGAGTGATGAGAAGGTAGAGATGGGTGCAGACTTCAGCTGAATCTGGCAAAGTTGTCTCTCTGTGGTTTCAGTAGGTTGTGGACAGGTGGCCATCTTCCAGCCCTGCCAGTGGAGCTGCTCTGCAACCTATTTCTGACAAATTAGAGAACTCTTCTACAGCTGTTTCTCATAGCCTGTCGGGTTTGACTGAAACATGTGGGGTAGTGCTCACACAACATGTCTGAGGAGATGGCATCATGTTGAAGGATGCAAGTTCCTTCTACAGACATGGGTGTTTACGAGATTTGTGACGTCCCCCCTGTGTAAGTGGATGTAGCCTATGTTGGTTCACGCCAACAAAAAGCAGGAAAAGCAGTTCAGAATGAGGATACAGGTGCTCTCAGTGTTTTTTCTCTCTTGTACCATTTATCCCTGGCTCTTTCTTCTCTGCTGTTCTCTGTAGTTGCCTGTTCTTTGGGACAGTATCACAGAATCTGAGAGTTTTAGTGTTAAAATACAAGGTCAGGACCAGCCAGGATATGAAGAGAAATAATGTTGTTATAGGTGTTGTTATATAATGTTGTTAAGGTGGCCTTGCCACCTTATCATCTCACATCTTCCCTTCTCTTGCTCTGACTCCCAAAGCCATGGTATAAAGGTGCCTGTGCGGAGTTATCCATTGGTAAATGTCAGAAACCAGGTGGGGGAGTAAAGAGAAAGGGAATATTGTACACTGTGGTCTCAGTTATGAGGCTTTAATGTTTTGTTTGCCCCAGGACCTAAAACAGCTTGTGGGCTGAGAGCTGAGGGTGAGCTGGAGTTCTGTGCTTTAGGGGAACACAGATCAATAAGTGCACGTTGGTAACAAAGGAAGATCTGACCCTTGGCTGTCACTTCCATCTGGCAGCTGGAGGCCAGGGAGGGATTTCTTACAGTGGGGGAAGGGACCGATTCATTCTGTAGAACTACAGCACGACTCTTGCTGCTGGCAGGGGCCAGCAACTGAGAATGGCTGATGCTGATTTGAACCACTGAACCGGTGTCATTTCACAGCCAGTCCAAGTCAGACTATCTTTCTTGTTTCCCTTATTGCTTTTGTGTTGATCGTGAGTGCTGTACTTGCTCTGGTGTAAACACTGGTGGCTTTGAAGGACTCAGGAACAGAGGAGGAAATGCGCACAGGCACACGCAAGCACGCACACGCAGAGAAGGAAATTGGGAGAAGTCAGCAAAGCAAGAAAAGGTCAACAACAGAAAGTGATAGCAGTGCAGGAAAGAGTAGCATCTTGGGGAAGCCTTATTAGGGGTCCTCCTTTTGTCAAATAAGTGTTTTAGTGATGAACTCAGTGAAAGATTTAGTAATCTTATAGCAAAGAAGGAGATTCTAGACAGCACTTGTTTTCTTGACCAAGCAAGCAATGTTTGGATGAAACAGACCTTTATTGTTTTGAAAATAAAGCAGTGCTTAGAGCCATGTTAGGTTTAGTACTTTTCACTGTGGCATTAAAAAAAACTTAACTTCTGCTCTGAAGAGCTTACCATAGAGTAGACAAGGTAAAGGAATAAGGAAGTATATGAACCAATGAGTATTTATTATCATTTTGCAAACAGATGGAATAGGATGATTAGTTTGTGAGGCTGTCTACTGTAGGGCTTTTTGGAGGGAGTGAGTGTTGTTTAAAGGGGTTATTTCCTTCACGGTCAAAGAGTATGTTGTTCCAGGGCACTGTGTTTGTGACTGCCTAGACTGCCAGGGATACATGTTGTATCTAGTCTTTGTTGATTGTCAGTTAGCTCAAGCAGAGTAAGCCTCAGGGTTCTGTTCTCCTCTTGTCCTGTGGATGTTATTGATCCTGATGTACTGCTACTTGTACATGTTCTTTCGAGGTATTGTTGGACTGGCTGAATAATGTATTTCTGGTTTAATATTTCTGGCACTTCCAATATTTTTGTAGGTAGCCAACTTTCAAAGAGTGGGAATCATAGAATGAAGTCATGTTTCTGGAATGGTATACTAGGAGTTAGGACACAGAGTTAAGCTGAGTTGAGCTCTGAAAGTTTTGGTCTGAGCTTGTTGCCATCGTGTTGCAGAAACGCAGTCACCATAGCTAGGGTGTAATTAGCTTTTAGGTTAATATTATAGTGCTTTTGAGTTAGCTTCCCTAAAATACACAGTTGTTCTACCTTTTCTTTGTTGTTTTATTTACACAAATTAGACTTTGCACGTTAAAAAAAAGCTCTTACATACACAAACAAACATGCACTCTCACACTGTTCTTTCTTTCTTTTTTTTTTAACCAAGCAAACACTGGAACACAGACATAAAATTAAATGCAGGACAAATGTTGAGTTATCATATGCATGAGCAATAAGTATGATTTTGAACATGACAGTATTATCTGTTGTACTCCAAAGCAGAGAAGCTACATCTTTTCTACACTGACAGAAGCAATAGTAAAAGTTAAAACATCATTTCTCTGGTTCTATAAACCAAACTGACTGATGTGCTGTCTGCTGAAATATACATTGCCTCAAAATTGATGCTGCTGTTATTTTTATGTGTCTAAACTTTTAGTGATTTGTCTTCTTCAAAGACAGAAAAAAGAGGTGGTGGGAAGAAATTCCTAGCCTCTGCCCATAACGAAGGATTCCTTTTATTCTATATTTCAAATCTTTCTTGATCAAACCCATGCCGTTCTCTGAACTACTTCTCAAGAAGGAAAAATAGTTTTTAGCCTTGAAGACAAGAATGAAACAGCTTGCCCTAGAGGGCTCTAAAACTAATAGCAAGGGTGAACATTTATGTAATTATTCATTCTGGTGTTTCAGGCTTGGAAAATGTAAAGTAAAACAATCCGAATAATCTTTTTAAACAGTTGCACAGTAAAAGATTTTCTTGTCATGACAAGGATAGGATTTCTTGATCCTAAAGAAGGGTAAGACCTGGGATGGTTTAAAACTGTCTTGAAATATAATTAGTTTACTCTTTTCTGGGCCATTACTTCTGTATTTTATTTGTTGAAGAGGAAATATAAGATTTCTCATCAAGTGAAATAAATTAACCTTCCTTCTCTCTCCCACTTACATACTGAAGATAAAGCCATGGCTTTCTGGTTACATTAATTCAGGATACACCAAGATGGCAGCTGAAGAGGGCTTTCTTGCTTTCCCCCTTCCCCCGTTTTTTCTCCTGTTCAATAAAAGTCATTATCTGTCTATTTAGCATCCTGTGATGCCTAAAGGGGTCAGTTAAGTGCTGTTGCTTGCATGAGGGAGAGGATGAGTGGATGGGAGAGGGAAGGGCAGGGGGTGCCCTGCCAGCTTTCATCCATCTACATTTTTCAAACAGTATCAAGAGGCAGGTCTATGCTAATCTGGTTTGTTTTGGCCAAAGTGGTTTTGGTACGAGTCAAAGTGAACAGCTGAGAGCTGCTCTGAAGGGGCAGATACCTCTACAACTGAACTGGGGGTGAACATCTGGGGATAAACCTTTTCCACCAACACAGCTATTTGCAGGGTGGGTGTTAGTTTCTTCTCTCTGCAGTGCTGAACTAAGGATCTAGTAAATTAAATAGATGACTGCATGCAAACCCCTTAGATATCCATTTTGTGCTGCAAGCTCTACATATTAATTTCTACTATCGCTTATTATTTCTTGTCCATTCCCATTTGGCAGGTAGAGTATTTTTGTTTGTTGGAATACAGAGCACAAGGCAATTTTGCTATGACATGTCTCAGGAAAATATACTTCAACATACTGTTAGTTAAAGGATTGGCAGAGATTTTACTTCACAGTTTCAAGAAAATTCTGAGGATGCATTGCTTTTTCTTTTCTTTTTCCCCATTAGCTGAAAGACTGATTTCTTCAGGAATTAATACCCCCATCTTCCTTCTCTTCCCACCTTTTAATCAGGGCCACTGAGGATCTGCAGTAAGATAAAGCAGAGAAGAGCTGGTGGCAGAGGTTGTGTTTTGTGGCCTTGCCTGTCCAGTGTCCTTAATTCTTAACCAGACATTGATTAAGAATCCATAGCATTGTTTTAACAAGAAAGATGAATTCAAATTATAACAAAGTGTGAGCTTTTATTTCTTTTTCTCCAGTCCTCCCACACAAGGTTTTGGAGGAAACTTGGATATGAATGAGTGCTAAGTCTCTCCTTTCAACCAGAAGCTCAGTGAAGCTCTTTGCTTCTGCTCTGGAGTGGCAGTTGTTGGACAGCTGTCTCGGTATCCCCAACAGCCCTTGTGACACTTTCATGCAGAGCAAACCTGTTCCATTTTTAAAGATTGGGAGCAATGTTCTTAAACATTCTGTGATTCTGTGTCCTTAGACATATTCTGTGATTCTGTGAAACAGCAATAAATGAAGCATGTTCCTTTATGCAGCATGGGCTGTGGGTGTATAGTGACTATTTATTAAACTTTGAATTCTTCATCCTGTTAGAAGGCAAACCAGTAGCAAACCTGTTACGAAAATTCTTACTATGAAAACTGTCATTGTAAGAGTTCAGTACATACAACATGAAACACACTTAAGGCAGGTATAAAGACTGACAGATTTTCTTAGATCTTCATCTTCATCATCCTCTTTGTTATTGTTTTGTTCTTTATTTTCTTTTCAGGAAAACACTCTAAAATGTCAACAGCGCAGAGCTTGGAAGTTAGAACTTGGATAAATCATTGTCTAGATTCTGTCTACAACAGAAACTGATGTATTAAAAATTATGAAAGCAAGTATATTTTACTAAAGCAGAGTCTTTTGTGCAGATCATAGCAGCTGAAATTGGTTATTTAGCCTTTCAGAGAGCTGGTTTATATTTTATGATGGGAGATTAGAAGTGGTATTGAAATGTGATAAAAATCAGCTGCATGTTCTCAAATTAGCGATGCTATTTCATCTGCCTGCTTTTTTTTTTTTTTTTGGTAGGGTTCAGTACCTTCCACAGCACAGTGCAAACTTGAGGACCTTCAAAATGAAAACATCCTAGATTTGATATTTGTCTCATGACCAAGAGAAAAATATTTCAGTACAAGTATATAATGGGCAAGGTTCTCCATGGGTGTAAATTATTGCAGCTCCATTAATTTTAGTAGATCATGATATATAATGTACGTCTTGTTCTGAATAATATTCCTTACAATATTTGATGCCATGAATATTTATGTCTATCCTTCTTTCAGCCATGATAAACTAAACAACTCACAAATATCTACATAAAAAAAAATCCAACTAGAAAAATGTTATTTGAGCGGTTTGTGAGAGGATAAATAGCCAATCCAAGTATTGTGTTTGAGCTTCATGCTTTTCTTGTGACATGAAAGTGACAGAAGTCTTATCTGGGATCATGTATTGGTTTTAAAACTGAGACACCTAATTTGAGAAATTGATGTGATCTCAGCTTCCTGCTGTGTTCACTCACACCCGTAAGAGGGTATTGGGTGTCAATGTGCTTGGATAGATCGGTGTTGGTTTTAGCAGATGACATGTACTGGTAAAAATCTAGTCTTTTTTCTTACAGAACAGTAAGAAACAAGAAATTGGGTTAGCAATTTTTTTTTTTAATAAGATGTGCTTTGGCTTTCTTTGTATAAAAATCTTTTGACAAAGTATGCTAGTTATTCTCAAATAAACTATCTTCTATAATGTCATTCTCATCTACTCAGCCTAGCAAATTTTGAAGTCAAAAGTAAAGAATGAAATATGTAAACTGAGCTGCATTTGTGATCTTGTAAATGCTACAAACAGCTCAGATTCTTCTCAGTATATCTGTTTGAATGTTGGTGCCTCCTAGTAGATCTGATGAAGTGCAACTGACTGTAACGAGAGGCTTTGGATTCATTCTAAGTGCTGCTGAAAAGACCATGAGATCGGAATACAGAAAGCTTTAGGGCATGTCAGGAAGAGAAAGTAAAAATCTTGTGTTACATGAGGAATAAGGAGGCAAAAAAAAAATCAGTTTAATTTTATCTGCTTTGCTACAGTAATCCTTGCACATGAATGCATGCATTCACAGCTGGTTTTTAATGTACATAAGCAGCGCACAGACTTTTTCTGTTCTACATTGTGCTGCTTCTTCCTCCTTTCAGCAGTAGTGAAAACTGCTCTTGCAGATGCTGGTAATACCCATGTACAAAGACTGTAGTAAGGAAGCAAGGGCTTTCAATAATAAATACTTGCTTATCCAGTAGTGAGTGTGTTTTCTAAAGTACTGACAGTCAGAGTTCAAAACAAGCAAGTTAATTCTTGAGTTTTTAGTGTTGCTTCATGGTTAATTTCTTCTCTGTAACAGCAAGAATTCATCTCTAGTTCTTGCTTCACATGCAGCAGAGTTAGAGGGATAGTAAAATAAGCTCTGTTAAGAAAAGTGGTGTCATTGAGGAAGATCTGCTGTGTAAAATACTCCACAGCCTATTTTGCTGTGCCCAGAAAACAAGTGAATTTCAGTATGTGGATGCTTCCATTAAAAAGCTGAAACTCTGGTTACTAGTTTCCAGTTTCTTGTAGGTTTATGTCAGCTTAGTTCACTGGTATTCCTTCTGTAAATGTTTTTCGCAGGTTGCTGAAAGTGCACTGTCAGATTTGCTGGGAAGGTAGCTACTTCAAGAGTGAAATTTGTGGAATTACATAATCTAGAGCCATATGATACTACATAATGTAGGGGATGTTTCCCCAAAGACTAATGCTACTGGTACTTTGCATAGCACCTCCCAAGTCCTTTCCCTTCCCCCTGCAAACTCTTATCCTGCCAAATGTGTTTTAGTTCTCTTCCGTATTTACCTGCTGTTCTCCTCCATCTAGGCAGAATACTGGCATGAATGTTTAAAGTCTGGCAAAGACATTATCAACTGAAAGCAAAATTGCTGTGCTAGCCCTTACCTTGGTGGGGCTGCAAGGCCAGGAGGAGTTCTGTAGCATAGCTATAGTTTACTGAGCTGCTGCCATGTAATACCCAAGCATGTTTTTGTGAGAGAGGCTTTGTTAGGCTTCATGTGTAATGATTTGTTGACTTAAAGTAAAAGTAAACAATCAGGCTGAGTACTACTCCTAAATGGAATCAGAGTAACCTTGTGTAACTCGTTACTATTTTTTTTGGTAAAACCTCTTTAATAGACAGGCTTGCTCTGTGAGATTGTACCTTGTTCTAGTGACTGGCCCTGAAACAAGAACATTAAACTACTTAAACTAAGGTGCTCTTAACTTAGAATGTAGAAGACAAGTTTGATTTTTGTTTCAAGATGTGAAAAATCCAGTCTTCACTGCCAAGTCTGTGTGGTTGTATGTCATACATGGTCTCATACATAAAACATGCTACCATGTTGACTCTGCATATGTGTATCAAATCAGACAGTTTAGTTTAAGCTTTGACTGTATTTTTATCCCTCTACTTTCTTCAGTGTGTAAGAATAACCAGGCATCCTACCATTTTATTATTTAGCAGCAAGTTCTCTACCCGTTCAGAGCTTTTACTGCAGGTTGTGACTGTAGAAAAAAAATACAGTGTATCTGTGGCCAGTGTATAGTATTGATGGAAGAGCTGTATTGAAGCCTTACTCAGTGATACAGAGGAGAGAAATTTTCTCTACAAATGTTCTTTGGCAATTATTGCTGACAGATGTAACAATAGAAAATAAAGATATTTTAATGGAAGGTAGTATTTCAAATGTATTGAGTATATTGTGACACTAGTTACTCTCTGCAGTTGCCCACAGAGCATCACAAAGGCATATTTAAGGTGCATTAAGCAAGAGCTATTTAGTGTTTATTTTAAAATACTTATGAAAGGTAGAACACAATAGAAGAGAACCTTGTCCATGATCTGTGGTTTTGTTTGCAGTACATTCAACAGCCAGTCTGTAGTTTGTGTTTCCCTTTTCTGGAACAAATTGCCTTTGCTTGTGCACTTGCAAAATGTGCAAGTACAGCTGAGCATCTGTAGTCCTTATGTTTAATTTGTGGACATTTCTGCTTGTGTGTATAAGCTGGGAGCTGCAAACTAAAATTTGGAGATTGATGTGCCATGTTTAGAAGACGTATATGCAGTTCTGATGGTATGAACACCTGAACCTTTTAAAGGTAACAGAGAAGAGGGATGATATGAAGTCATTGAAATACATTATTGGAAGGGTAGAAATTCTGAAGGCTGTTAATAGCTTTACTTTCTTTCCCCCATATGAATTATGTATGTTGTAAATAAAGACCAAGTGTATGTTGGGATGAATGAGTAACTGAATGAACTGTCATATCTCTCTCCCACTCAACAGCTTGTGGAACCCAGTTAGGGACTGTTAGCAGTGATCTCAGCTGCAGGGCAGTATATGTGAAGTTCACAACTAATCACAGTTAAAAAATGTTCGCTTATTGCTTCAAAGGCATCACTGTGAACTCACACTGGGTTTCCAGTAGACCTTGTAAAAAGTTAGTGTTTGTGAATGTGCAAACACAAAAGGGAAAAGGCTCAGTAAATAAAATGGCACTTCTTTCTTTCAAGTAATTCTTGAGGTATTCAGTGTTTGTTTTATGTAGCTGATATTTTCAGATATATTCTTCTCAAGTGTCATTTCCCTCACAGGTCATACTAAAAAAGCTGAAGCTCTTCAGTTTCAGAATTAAAGTAGCTCGATGCAGCAAGGAAGCAAAGTTTTGAGGTTTAGAATGCTAGTCTAGATGCAGTAAGTAATTTCTTCTAAAAGTAACCTTTCCCAGGTGTGATGTATTTTGAACTGTGTTTGGTAATGAATGCTATAGTTAAATTTAGACTTGCACAGTAAGCCTGTTTTATAAACTCATTTCTTTCCAGGAGATTTTTTCTCATCTTAGAAGATGATTTTGTATGATTTTAGATTTTGAGAAAGACTGCAAAATCTTTCTTTACCTCTCTTGTGTTCATGTTTCTTATCTACATTCAGACCATGTAATAACTTCTGAGTGTTTTTAATATTCATCAGGGTCACAAGCCAAACCACATTGCTGATCTCTTTGGACATTTTACTCCCCAAAACTTCACTCCTTTTCACTCTTGTGGCCTCCCTCCTTGTCCCTGCTTTCATTGCTCTTTGCCCAGGGAGGCCTCTCTCTGTCATGGATACATTTCTTCTAAACTGGGAACTGTTTTTACCCTTCTGCAAAAGAAAAACTGTAGAGCGCTTAGAAATTCCTTAGCTATGTGAAAATGCAAGCCAAGGTCTAGAATGCCTTCAATAATGTAACTGCTGTCATTTGATTCTCTGAAGTTTCCTGACATGGACAGGGAAATGGGCACTTGGAATGCCAATAATAAAATGTTTTAGGAAATCTCTGCTTCCCCATATGCTATTTTTTTCTCCTTACTTTTAGCGGCACATCCAATATTGTTGAGAAATAATAAAGAGCAAAAAGAAACTTATTCTGTATGATTAAAACTGAAAAATTATATCATATTTTAAATTCATAATCCCTGAAAGTAGAATTTGCACTCATTTAGTGCCTATGGAATCACCATTAATAAGAAGAAAATATGTAGCTTTTGTGTATCTCAAATGAGCACATAGTTCATATATTTAGGGCACTGTTTTCAATGTACATGTGTATATATGTTGAAAAAACAAGAAGAAATTTATCCATTAACATTACAATATTTCATGAACAGAAGTTTGATTAATTTAATACTAATATTTTCTAATTTCCTGCTCTTCTGAGAATCACTTTTAAACAGGATATTGATTCTGTTTACAAAAAAGGAGCCAGTTTATTAATATAAAATTGGAGCTGTGCCCAGATGGAAATATGTACTCCCTTGCAACTGTCTGTTTTATATTGGAGCTAAGTGCTGAGGTTTACCCATCATCCCCAAATAGTATCTGACTTTACAGTAAAGGACTTTTGGGACTTCTTTTTCTTTTTAATTTTTCTTTCTGTATATCCTTGGTAGATTTCCTGTAGAGATTCCATGACTGATACCTGCTGAGGGTCTTGTCCACTGCAAGTTAAAATGTCTAGGTTCTCAGTAGGAAGTCCATGGCTCTAAACTTCACCCGTGGAAATTAGCCTGTGTTTTATCATGGTCTCAGTCCATATAGAGTTATGCTCTTTCCAAAGAGAGATTTTTTGAGACCATTTATGCAATATGTGTTATTTATTTACAAATATACTTGTTCAGTGATTAATTTCTTAGTCACTTTATTTTGCATTTACTTAAGTGAAGCTGGAAATTTGAGTTTCCTTTGTGTGGATGAATGGTTAGTCTATATGATGTTTATTTTTCAGAGGAAACTTAGCATCTCAGAAAAAGACATAAGACAAGTGTAGAGCGGTTTGCACGTATAGAACAAAAGTAGGTCTCAATTCCTCTCTGGTATCTGAGCTTTTAAAAAAGCTCATGTTTTTATTGTCTCTTTTTGGACTTGATCAGTTGAGCACTGTTTTGGAGTTTAACATGGTAATTTGGATGGAAGGGAAAACTGATGGTGGAGTAAGAGGCTTCATTGATACAATCTAGTTTAGGGGATTTCAGTGAAAAGTACCTAAATATCTTTGCAGATTGAGACCAAAAGCAGTTCTTAGGTAGCCTCACATGTTTTGCTGGAGCAGGGCATTGAACCTGGGTTTTGTGTAGCTAAACCTACCACCTTAACCTGCTTACTTGTTTTCTCTCTATAAGGTGGCTGATGCATTTCAATTCACTTGAACTTAATGTGAAGCATGAACTGATTAATTTGAATTATTTGAATGTACTGGTTCATTTAGAAATGCATGTGTGACCACAAGAAAAGAAAATAGTAGATTGCAGCAAACTTATGTTGCAAAGAAGGGAGAGCAAATTCAATCTGTTGTGATTTGTCTGAGTGCAGCTGTATTGGCTGGAGCTTAATTTGGGGAAAAAATAAATTTATCGTAAATACGATTAAACAATCCAATAGAGCATCTGATATTTCTCTGGTAAATGACTGGTCATGTACAAAAACCTCTCAGTCTTCCACCCTTACAAATCATTTAAACTCTGTCATTCCTTGGGGTTTTAAAATTACTTCCAGTATTTTTAAAAGGGGCCATTGACTAGAGATGAGTAGGCAACCCTTCTCTTGGGATAAAATAGCCTCTTTGGCTTGCAGTCCCTAGTTTGTTTGTCTTGCTATTGGTCACAGTGGAAGTATCTTTATATTTTTTGAATAAAATATTGTTCATAACAATGTATTCAAAAATAAATTGTGTGATACCCACTAACTGCTCATTTGTTTGTTTATGTTATTGTGCACTCTGAGAACACTCAGTTCTCAGTATCCTGACATTTCTGTGGTTATCCTAACAATTGTTTACAGACTCCAAAATATTATGTAAATTAATTAGTGCATTACTCTGTCCTTCATGTTTAGGGTAGTTCCTGCTTCCCTTCAAATAACTAAAAGCTATCTTATCTAATCTATCTAATCTATCTATCTATCTGTCTATCAATCTTAATGGTTGGACTTGATGATCTTAAAGGTCTTTTCCAATCAAAACGATTCTGCTTCTGTGATTCCAGTACCTTTCACTGTGTGGGCTAACAACAAATCCACAGATGCATAAATTCCAATTCTTGATTTTGAGAGAAACATTTCCCCTAATTACCTTTATTAAAAAATGCATTCAGCCATCCTGTTTTCTTGTAGTAAAGCCTGGTTTTCAACTTCTTCATTTTTAGTGCTTACCCTGTTAGTTTCTAGTTTCATGAAGTTGGTTCACGGGTCTCTTGGTGTTGTAATGATTGGTAACAGCTGCTAACTTGCGCTTCTTCCTTCTTGTGTTTTGTCTCATTGTCTCTCAATCCCCAGCCTCAAAACCCATTTTTAAATCTCATACAAATTTACTGTGTCTCTTTCTGCTTCATATTGATCCTGAAGACCTCCCTCTAATGTGACGATTGTAATAAATGAGTCTGTGCAAAGGCTAGGTAGAGTCTGATGAGCAAAACTGGCATAACTCCCATCTCTGGGCTTGATCCTATTTCCATTCATGTTGGTGAAAAATCTCTCATTGATTTTAGTACAGCAAGGTCAATATTAAATTTCCATGTATCTGTATTTATAACTCTGCATTTCTGATAGTGAATTTTCCTCCTTCTGGGACAGGAGGCTTTGTCTGTGTTACTACAGCATCTTGGCAGCTGAGCCAAATCTGGCTTTGGGATCTCATCTGTATTGTAATACCAACATCAAAGTCTGGGAAGGAAAAAGAGAAGAGAAAAGGATTTGGATGTTTCTGATCACCTTGCTGTCAGATCAGCACCAGTGATTTTGCCCATTCTGTGTTCAGTTTTATGAATTCTTCAGTAAGAGAAGTTTTTTGTTTTGCTTGGCTATATTATGTATTTATGAACACTGCCTGATCTCTGTGTCTATACATATTATCCTTTTGTCAGTTTGTAGTGGCAATGCAGTATCATAATGCTTCTACTGTTTTGGTTTTGTTTTAATTACATGACTTAGTGTTATTTATTAATCAGTCTGGGAAGGTTCCTTGAATTTAACTTGAACTGCTGCATTGCATGTAACATCCTGCTTTGAAATACCACATGAAATAAAGGAAAACATAGTTCTTCTAAAAATATAACATAGAATTCTGCAGAAAATGAGCTTCTGGATTCTGGGGGCCTGTCTTGCAACAATCTCAAATCAAAGCTTTCTTCTGTAAAACTTGAATAACTGTGTCTGTGGACTAAATCTACACATAGTTAATGTAGATTTGTGTAGGCCAGAATTGCAGTGCCTGAATCTTAAGGTTTATTTGTTCCACAGCAAGTTAGGTGCTGAGGTTTCTAAATGGGTTGGAGCAGAGGATCAGTAACCAAGCAGGAAAACTCAAGAAAAATGTAAGAAGGCCAATGAAGAGACACTATCTACTTCTATCCAGTATCATAGCTTTTTTCTAGAACATGGAATGTGAGAGGTATTGCTGTAATGCCCTCACCTACTTCATGGATTTGGATCTACCTCTGGCAACATCTAAATGTATATCCCAAATGATGAACAGGATGCTTAGAGGTGAAGGAGGGCTTTCTCAGTGCCTCCATTGAAACTGTTCTACGTTTTAAAGAGCACTTAAATGTTCAGTAGGCCAGTGAGAGAGAGCAAGCATATTGCTGTGACTTATTGGGCAGGGTGCTTGTCTGGGAGGGTGGGAATGAGGTTCCTGTTCTGCTTCAGCAGTGTCTCTTTGTGGAACAGCACAACATCTGGAAAGCAAGCTGCTGTGCATATTGTACAAGGAGAGTCCTGAATAGAGTGTGGTGACTAAATATGAATGGGTTTGAGCAAAGGCAAGGTGCAGAACTGAGCAGCAGATGCAACCTAATCTTTATTTCTTGGCTGGTACTGCTACTCAGTGGTCTCCTTGATGACTCAGTTACATGGTGAAATCACCTTTTTGAATCCAAAGGAAAAAAAGTGGCTTTTATGACAAGGAAAGGTTCTTTCTGGGTAATCTGTTCACAAAGTAGAATATTAACCTGCTGCAAATCATATTCCCATATTATAAATGTCATCTTCCTTAACGTTCACAGCACAGGTTTTACACAGTGAAAATTGTGAGGTCTTGCAGAATAGAAATGAGAACATTTTACAGCATTAATTGACTTATAGGGTGAGAACCTCACCCCAAGCGTGTGGGTTTTGCTTTTTGTTCTTGGTTGGTTATAATTCTTTTTATATCAGTTGAAGATGACCTATTTTTCTGGTGGTAAGATTTGAATCTCTAAAAAATGTACTGTTCTGGTCAAATGAACAAGACCTTCCTCCTGTTTTAAAAAGATAGTTATTTTCATGTGTATAACCTGTGGTCAGCTGCTTTAATTAAGAAACCAAAGCTGTGATTTAGTGGTTTTGCAGATCACAAGTAATACACAGGCAAAAATAATCCAAGCCTCTGCAAATGCAGTATCTCAGCCTACCTCTCTTTGGTAAGGTGCTATGTAGGTTTATTGTCAAGAATGAATGTTTTTAAACGTATGGCGGTTACATATGTTCAGAATATGACTGTCTGAAAGCTACATTACTGAGCACATGCTCAAAATGCTGCCCCAGTGAACATACTGGAGTCAGCCAGTGCTCACAAAAGCAGGCACTCATATATTTTAAAAGAGATTATTGGCAAAATTTGAAGTGAACAAAGGCTTTGCCTAAACAGTGAGTGAAAGCTCAGTGAAGACACAGAAGACAGGTTCTCAAAAGCAGCTATGTAAATTTGGTACCTAATTTCCATTGATGCAAATTTTGAAAAAATCACATTTTCCTTGGCTTGGAAGGAGCCCCATTCCTGCCATGGTGTTTAGTACAGTCATTCCACAGGTTGTCTTAAAAACAAGTGGAACTATGGCCTGGGGAAGTCCGGGGGTTTTAATGGTTCAGGGATGTACCATGTTAGTTTGCAAATGATAAAATAATTGAAGTTGGAAGGGCCTGCCAAGCTTTAGCTTCACATAGAGTAAAAATAAAATTATGTTTTCAAAATCATTATGTACATTTATAAACTAGCATCATAGTAATTATATGAGTGTAACTCAGATTTGATTTAAGAATAAATATTACCTTTTCTGGAACTGAGGTGCATGTTCACAGCAGCCTATTATTCCTATTACTGAGGAATATAAAGATTCTGTGAGCAACTTTAGGACATGTTAGATCATCAGCTACTTTCTGCATTTATACCACAAGTAGAGAACTACCATCATTAGTAAGAGGTGCTGTTAGAAAACAAAAATTTCTCTGTACTTGGTATTAGTGGTTGTTATCTTCTAAAGATAATAATATAATTTTCATCTAAGTTATAAACATTTTTCTCTCCAGTACATTTTATTTAATTTCTGCTGTGATAGCAATTTTATGGGACTGCATTTCAACTTCATCCTTATGCTTTTTTCCCCTGAGCCTTTGTTTTCAGTGACACATTTTTCAGTTTTAAATATTTGCATTTTCTTTTGGTTGAAGTTCATTCTGGCTGTGCTGTTTCTTTTGCCTATTGCACTTTTTGCTTACACACACAGAATTATGCCTATCTCACCATACCTAGTCAGAGCAAAACATTTTGGTGCCTCTTCCACGCAGTTCACTTCTGAACTGAATGCCTAACCCTTTGCTATGTACTGCTGAGGACAGGTTTCTGCTGTTGCCCATGTTGTGTTCAACCTGTATTGTGTGCTTCCTGACAGGCTCGTCCTTGGTTTTGTGATAGTTTTTCATTATGACTGTGCAGAAGAGCTGCTGGCCTCACTACTACAGTGTCTTTATTTGCTCCCATATGTGTTAAAAATATGAATATATATTTTTTTAAATTTATGATATAACTTCAGTCCATTTACAGTGGCAGGTCTTTGTGCTTCTGGTGGTCTTTTTCAGTGCTTTGGGTATTTCTTTTTTGTTTTCCTTTTAACTTCTGTAGCCCCTGTTAGAGGAACTTAAAGCATGCTTTTAAATAAAAGCCACTCCTCTGTAACTTAGAGCATAAGTTTCATAGCTTGCCTGTACACTGGCCACTGTACAGTGGACATTGGAATCCTTTCTGTTTTCAAATGGATTTGCACAGTGCATGAAAACTGAATGCAGTCCATCACAGAATGATTTTTACACTCTTTTTTAGTAATTACATATCATTACAGTGCTATTTAAATGCAACCTAATTAAACATTTTATTAGTACTTTACTGCTTAATTAACAACTATTGCTGAAAACACTCCCTATACTGAGACTTGTTTCCACTTAAGCATCCATCCTGATGAAATGCAACTCCCCATTTGAAGGAATATATGACATTCCGTGGAATGTTTTTTCTTGGTTGTTTCTTGAAAGTGAGCCACTTATTTAGTGCTGAGTATCTGAAGTTATTTGAAACAGTCTCTGCTTATGCTTTCTGCATAAAAATTGCAGAGACCATATCAATAAAATTCTCAACAAAAACTCACATTCTTATCTGGGTGAAGAGTATTCATTGAACAAGCCACCAGGTTATAAATCATTCAGATTTTTCTGCTGCTAAATCAACAATTGTGTTAGTCTTGTGGTGCCACTGCATGGGCCATTTCATTTGTTCTCTTGCTCTCCTGATTTGTTCAATATGTTGCAAGCAGTGTAAACTGGTATAACTTGTAGATGGTAGCATTTCCTAGGTGTCTACTCACAGAAGACCAAAAAGATGTTTGGGTATGGGAGTGCAAGAATGGGCAAATAATTTTCTATTTGTAACTGGCTTTTTTTTTTTTTTAAAGACAGTTTTTGATGGAGTTGTGCTGGGTATATGAAATAGTGCACTGGCGAGTTCTAGAGCTATGCATGATTTCTGGGAATTAGTGCTGGGATGACGATGGAAGATTACTTAGAGCTTTCTGCATACAGGAAAGATGTATCATGATTTCCTCCCATAAGCTGCAAGCTTTATACTGCAGCTGACAATCTTTCTTTATGAATTTCAGATGGAGGAATTTAGCAGCATACATGGGGAATTTGCTTTCAAAACTGGAATTCTGCAAGACTTGATTCTGTTCTCACACTTGTGTAAGCCAAGTGTAAGCCATGACAGAATCATTCACAGTGAGCAACATAGGTTTCTCATCAAAGTTATTCTTTGGTCATACTTCTGTATTTCCAGCCTGTAAGATCATGGTGGAGGGGAATGCAATGTTTAAAGAGGTAACCTCCTTCTTGCTGCTGTGTTCCTCTGTGGGAGGTTGCCATCCTTCAAGTGTCCTAGATTTTTGTCAACCATTCGAGCTCATAGTCAGCACAGGTTTATCTTCTTTGTGCAGATGTGGCTGTCTAATCTGCAGCCCCTGCTGCAGTTGCTAACATCTGGCAGAAAGACGGGGCTGGGAAAGCTTGGGGTAAAGGTCTTTTCAACCATTCCAGCAGGGTTTGGTAGGGCTTGTCTCTTAATGCCATAGGTGATGGTTTTGTCTAAACTTGAGTTTAGGCTTTATGAGGGCTGTTAGATAGGAGAAAAATCCTTTCATAGATCAGTGCAGGGAAACTAAGTAGGAGTATTTCCACTCTGGTCCTACATTAGATGTCTTTACAAACTAATCATCTCCATCGTTTCACAGCCCAGGCTTAATCCAGCATAGGACAAGCAGTAACATTAAATGGAGGTACTGGCTGTGGGTTGAGTTCTTGTAGAATACAGCTCAAGCTGTGGAGTTCGGTGGGGCAACTTGTAAAAAAAATGGTTTGTGTAGGTGTTTGTAGGATGGAGCAGTGTGAGGTGTGGCAGAGTAGCTGTTCTCAGCCTCTAATTGGAAGCCGTGTCTGTTTGTTAACGGGGGTAAGCTGTAAATTCACAGCTGGTCTATAATTACCCTTAACTAAGGCTGTGAAGGTAATAACTAGAGCCCTTTTTTCACCCCCGTTTTCCCTCCTCCACAGGTGTCCAATGTGGTTATTTACACCTGTGAAGTCTGAGTAAGAAAGTAGGTATAAAATGCTGCCATTCTGGTTTGGCAGTGTTTAACAACCTTGTAAATGAGTGTTCAAATTTTCAGGTGGAAGATTGGGTCCTCTTTCAAAACTTTTAAATTTTTTTTAATCCTCAATCCTTTTATCCTTTTCTGCTATCCTGAACTGAACATGTAGGGTGATCCTGCAAAGTGATGCTTCAGTAGGGAATTTCTTAAGAGGGATTAATTTTAAAATTATATAAGAAATCTCATGATTTCATCAAACACTCCTCAAGAACACTGTGAAGTAAAGTAGCGTGCACAGATACTCCTTTGGGAATGAGATAGAGCATTTGAACTGTATTTTCATTAGGAAAATGCACTCCTCTTCATATCTGTGCAAGTATTTGGTATTATAGATTCTAATACTCTCATGAAGCCCTTCTGCACTCAGCCTTGCCAGGTTTATCAGTGGATTTTTGTCAGAGTGAAGATCATAGGACTGGACTGATACATGTTCATGAACTTCCTTCTCATCAGTTTGCTGATTGCTGTTTTCTTAAGCATTTTTCCCAGTTTAAAATCTGAGAGCTCCTGTAATTTGGAGGAGATTTGAGATGGTTGCCTGTACTAATGGATAAAAAATTCCAGTAATTTTTTTCTTTTTTATGGAGCATTTTCATTCTGTTTGTAAGAGAAGTGTTCTCTGGAGTGAGGGTTAAATGCATTCTTGACACTTGATTCCCTACCTTGCCTGCTGACTCACCATTTTGCTGGCACACAGCCATGGTACAGTTGTGGAGTGTGTTTACCAAGTGCTTGAATCGCAAATGGAGTGCTGTTGGATTTTCTCATACTTGAAAACAGTTGGGAACCAAGTTTTAGCCTTTCCAATCAGCTATGTCGTAGCCTACTTCTTTAAAGCTCAGTTTAATCTTTCAATAGATTTTTTAGTGAAAGTGGATTTATCTAAGAAACATCATTTAGAGAGGGACAGTGTCTTTGTGTTCTAACTAGTTACAGCCATGTATGGAAAATAAATCCTACCAGGTCTAATGTGTTTTGGGATATTCTCTCCAACTGGCACCATATTAGCATCTGGAAAAAAAAGTCTGTATCTTTTATCTTGTTGCATGTAAAATACATGAAAAATATAATGTCCTGTTTTTCTGGTCTGATTAAGCCAGGCACAGCTGGTGCTGGGGATGGTGTGGGTGTTATGATCACCTTGTCCGTGGCTTTTTTCAGATGGACCTGATCACTGGCATAAGGAACTTGCAGGTTGATTTATAGATTGTTTCAGATGTCATTCCAGGGAACAGCCCTATGCAAGGAAGTGATGAAAGGTCATTATGGCAGGAAAACCCACAGAGGGCTGGACCACTGATATTGTTAAGGCTTGCTTTCAGAAGTAAAGGCAGGATGAGGGTCATGCAATTGCTGACTCCAAACCCCGCACTCCAACCAGTGGGCATGCTGCTGCTGGCCAGCAAAGCTCATCTGACCTTTACCCCTGAAACAGCAGGGAATCCCTTGGCAGCTCCGCTGGCAGGAGCTTGGAGTTGTTGCTCATTATGAGCCTAATGGGCAAAAAGTGGACTTGGAGGGAATTGTTTGCTGGAGTCTGAGTCTCTGACAAAAACTCACTGCAGCTGCATACAAAATAAACAAGTGAGAGGCTAAGATAATGTAGATCTTGAATAATTAGGCATGGGAAGAGTTTTATGTGAATGCCTTTATCCATTTAATGAACCTCTTGTAGAAAGTGAATACCCTGGAGCCTGGTAGGCAGCATATGTGATCACTAACCAGAACGCTGGAAGGACAGCAGTATGAAATTGCCCATCATTTTGGAGTAATAGGAACTGTAGCACTTATTTACAGACACATCAGAAACACATTTCTGGATGACTGTGAATAACTTACTTCTAGATTATAGTAATTAACTTAATCCTAACAAGTCAAGATTGCTGCTTAGTGTTTAAATCATTCTTCATTACAGAAACTCAGACGCAGCTTTAGAGCTACCATCGTAGGAGGCAGTGGCAGCTCAGTAACCCCCGTTTCAACATGGCTCTTACTTGCAAAGATAGTTTTCACTTTTCTCTTTCTAGTTGTTCACCAACTTATTTCTGTCTCTGACCAATGGATAGAACAAGTTTCACAGATGTTACATAGTCATCCCGAATGTGACTGAAGAGTTGAGGAAGGTTAGAACACAGCAGAGCGTGTCTTTCTAGCAAGAGTCGGTGATAAAACTGAAAATGTTGAATTTTATTCAAAATTTCTTAGACACTGCTGTTACATTTTGAACTAAAGATATGGAACCCCATCTCCCATGCTAACTATGTCTTCCTGATCAGTGCTACACTGTTTTTCAAAGAAGATAACTACAAGATCCTCCCTGTACTATTATGGTGAAGGAGTTTGCTGTGGTATCTGTCAGTCACTGGGGTTGCTCCAGAAGCAGCTGAAGTCAGTAGGAGGACCTCCGTTGATGTTGGTGAGGTTTGATCTGCTGAATTTGTTATAGTGACACCAGTGCCAGGAAGTGCTAAAGGAAAGGTGATACAGTTTAGTTTAGGATTTTTAAAGTTACTCTGCATTACTGACTTCTGGTCACTGTGGTTCATGTATTGCAGGGACAGTGGTGTGGATGCTGAAGTTACAGGTCTCCCTTGTGGTCACGACACTCTGTCATTGCTGGGCATGGGACATGAAGTCACAGTGACAGTGCTGTGTCTGTGTGTTCATGACCTGTCCTGGAAGGAGGGTATTTGTTTATTACATGGAAATTTGCTGAAGGACAGGTGAAATTGTAATTGCTAGGATTGTTCCTGACTCATTAAGTAGCATTACAATCTTTGTGCCAGAATTTGATAGAATGACATTTTGTAAATTATGTCATGATAAAAACTGTTGTAGTGCTTGTGATAATTTAAATCTACCACCCGCCACCCAGCTGCCCAACAGTTGGGGCTGCTTTCTAATAACGTATAGCTGGAGATTATACATGTGTTTAGATATTCCTCTGTAACCAGTTTCTAGTAGAAACTTGGTTCTTTTACCAGTAGGGACTTTGTAAAAAGCTCTTCACTGTTTCTTGTGCACTTCTGGTCTTTGCTTCATGTTCTGTGTAAATTACTTTATTCCCCACTACAGGATAAACTGTTTTCTTTTCCCAAAATGAAAATGCCATTTTTTCTCCCATAGTACTTGTGACAGTCCCAGGTGAAAATTAATTGTATCAAGCCAGATGGACTTAATAATTGGAATTCAACCAAGTTCTAAATGGTTCTATTTTTATTATACATCTCTAATGAGCAATTTTTTTAAAACCAAGGAAAGCAGAGTGGACCTCGCACAATTCAAATGATCTGAATTCTAGAGCAGGTTGTTACTCTGGCTTTCTTAGTAACTTGAAACTCTCTCCATGCTATCTATGCCTGTGGATTGGTTTTGAGAATATGGCAGACATCAGCCATGAACAGATGCGTTATGTTTTATTAAATGTGTTACATTTTATTAAATTGTATAATCTTCTAAGGGGGTTTCATGAAAAGTAAGGCACCAGGGAAAGGTGAATTCCTGAAGTTAATAGGCCCAGAACTTCACCCTCTGACTTTTTCCTCCTCAATGAAACTGCCCCCCAGTCCGAATTCTCAGACTTGGCTTGCTTTGAACCCCCCTGTCTTTAAAATTATGTCCTTCTGGTTTTGACACATGCTTTCATTTGCCATTCATTTATTTTGAAACCTCTCCTTGTTCTTTCCATATGCACTATTGTTTCTGTCTGTTATTCAAAACTCTAGATGAGAAATGGCAAGTTTTAGTTTATGTAGAGCTTTGACCTGTTTGAGTGCTTTCTATATTTTAAGTGGGATTAATACCTGCCTGTTCTTTTCTACATGCAATTCATAGACTAGTCTTCTCTCTGCTTAAATTTGTGAATCCTCTTTATATATACTTAGTGGGTTCTTCTTCCATATATTTTGTTGGTATATTAATTTACATCAACAAGGACTAACATATATCTTGCTTTCAAAAACCTTGACGTATAATATTTGGATGTATTTTAAAATTTTAAATAATTTTTGCTTTCCTTTACAAATGAATGATTTAAAATAAAATTCAAATGTTGTCAGTCTATGTTAAGACTAAAACTTATCAATAAAACTGTTAGACAAGGTGTCATACTCTGTTCATCATGTGCACGTTGCTTACAGCCAGTGCAAGCTACAATTAGTTAATTCCTGACAAGAGTCACCCTAATAAATAATTGGATTTGTTGACGGTGAAGCAAGACTAAATTGCTCAATCCTCTGCTCTAAATAGCTGACCATAGTTTTTACCAACAGTGTCCGTCAGCTTAAAGCTAACCAATATAATTGCTAGAACACAATTGTTGTGCTTTGAATCAAGTGGAGGTCATTTTTTCAGACCTTGTGTAGATGGTTTGAGTAACACTGGCTCCTTGTAAAAACATCCTTCCTTTTCTGCCCCAGGCAGAAGTCATTTACAGTTACTCTTCTTATCATGGGAGATTCATGATTGAAAACAGCATTCATGGATGCTACAGCCAAACAATCACCTTGTATGTACCAAAGACCTCATGGAAGTATTGCCATCTATAACCATGTGGGAGGACCACAGGGTGGTCAAGCTAAACACTGCACCAAGGGGGTTCTGGGCTGAATCTTGGCCACCCTGGCAAATACCACTTCAAAAATCAAACTGCCTCATGTGGAGCTGAAATACTGTATGCAGTACTGGGTTCTGGACAGATCTGCACATATCAAATAGTGGAAGTGGAAATGGTGAAGAAAGTGTCCTAGAAATGTATTTATAAGACAGTTCTTGGGGGTTTTCTTGGATTTGATCATGAAGTGATAAATGAGTGGATCACGATGAATGACTTCAGAGCATTGTTATTGCAGTGTCTTGTAGTGCCCTGGTTTTTGCCATCTGGAAAAAAAATAGTCTTAAGTTTAATTTCTCTTCTAAAAAGCCTGCTGTATGCCTTCTCCCTTTTAAAAGGCAGGAGTCCATGAGTAGCTTTATCATATATAATACAAGGGTCCATGGCTACTTCTTACTTGCATTCATTCTGGTTACGTAAAACTGAAAATCACTGCATTGAAGTTTCAATGTTTTTATTCAAAGCAGCTTCTCACAATGTATAAATACTGCATATTAACACACATGAAAAATACAACTTCTAAGGCACCCAGAAATGTGTCCATACACTAGTTACAGGACCATCAACAAATAAATTGTGTACAATTTGATCTAGACAGTCAATATTTGATATATCAGAAGATACAAGTCCCTCAGTACTGTACCAGTTTCAGAAAATATTTACAACACTGTGATATAGGGGTGCCTGTACCCTTATAATATTATAATATGTACTCATTACAAATATTAGAAACTGTTTTAGTCTGTTCCATGGCGTTCTGACAAAATAACTTAAGGGCCTAATTTGCAAAGTTCTACAATTAATTATTTGTGCAAGTTCTGAAAATAAATTTACATTGACATAATTTGTGAATTTTTGGTTCTTTGCTTCATCTCAGAGGTTTGGTAATAAGCCTTACCAATAGACATTCATCCTAGCTGAACGTCACTCCTTTCCCAATAGGTCAGTGGATACATCTTTTCCCCTTACACTTGACGTGGATGAGAATGCAGTGTTTGTAGCAGAAAGAGATTATTTGATCTTCAGTACAAATGTCAAACTAGTTCACTGGTGAAGGAACTAATGCTTTGTTAGAATAATGCAATTCTTTGGTCCTTTGGTTTGATGGAAGGCATAATATTTTTATTCACTAAAAATTGAAATCCTGTCTGTGAGTAAGCAAGCTAGTGAATGACTTTCAGTGTAGTATTTAAAGTAGCAGTAAAGAGATTTAATATGGCTTAAAACATACGGTTAATTGGGCAGACACAGATAACACATCTAGGATACCGAGTACCCAAATGTACTATGATTAAGATTGTCTATAAGTCTCTTATGTAAACTTCTTTAGTGTCTCCTAAAGAGCGCTGGCTTTAGCCAGATTTGACTTTTATAGACCCAGCCACACAAAGCCTGAGATTAATCTACTGTGGTTGGGAGCACAAATGCACAGTTTATATATAACAAAGCCCACGCTGACAAGTCTACCTATGTTGTTCAGAAGAAACAACCCGTATTATCCTTTTCACAAGAAAAACTTAAGGCCCTGTACTCGGATTTGATAACTTTCTTACAGCAATTATTTGGGGAAGTCCTTAGTACTACATAAGCAGTTATGTAGCTTTAAAGATTTCTTGTACCTAATGGTAAGGCTTATTCACAAATGCAATACATTTATAAATTACATTTAAAACTGTAAAGGCTGGCAAAATAATAATAATAAAAAACCAAAAGAAAACAAACCCCAACCAAAATTGTCTGGTTATCCCTAACATTAAAAGAGCATTTTATTCTAATGAAAAACTATTGGCACAAAACCATTATATTATAGATTAAAAGAACAGTTAATAGTAGTGAAAAAGATTGCCTAAAACGCGTACCCTAACCTACCACAGAAATATAAAAGTTTATATTCTGAAAATATATACTGTATTAAAGTTTGTAAGCTTATTCATTTAAACAGAAATGTACTGAAATAGTAAACTAAGCAACACTTATCTACAGCAAAAATATACATGCAGGACAACACAAAATAAATTGCTTACCTTTAATATCTACAAATGCAAAACTGTAGATTTTTAAAGATTGTACAAAACAATTTACACAAGAATAAAATAACATACTTAACAACAAATTGCATTTATAATCTTAAATACTGTGAATATTAGTAAAGGTACCCAGACTAATATGTACAGTACATCTAGATATCTGAATACCTAGTAAGGATAGAAACACAAGAGAAAATCGATTCTGATCTTTAAATACTGGAAAAGAACCTTTTGATGTTGTTATTACTCTTTTCTTGAAGGGAAAATAGATTCCATGAAAACTAGATTGCAACTGTATAGATATGAATACTTAAAAATGTTAACTATGGTTAGCGCTCGCTTTAATGGAAAAATAATTATAGAAAATGTATTTCAACCATTCCTTTGTCATAAAAAAATGCTAAGATACAGGTATCTGAAAATTCAGATGAAATGATGTAGTCTAAAGGTCTAACAACTTCTGATTCTCCTCTGTTTGAAAATCTCACATGGAAAGCACACCTTCACATCGCCCAGCAACTTTCCTATATTTATCTAGAAAAAACAAGCATAGTATTGAAATAAACTTCCTAATATCTTATTAACACATGACTAGGAGTTATGGCTCTCTGGACGGGAATAAAGGAAATTGAGGAATCATGGTACTTTCCATTGCTTTTTTTTTCCCCTCTTATTTTTTTTCTGAAGTCATGCTGGAGGCCTGATTGTGCAAACACGTATGCATGTGAGTGGTCACTTGAGTAATCCCTCTGGTTTTACTGGGACTGGCACACAGGTGACTCACGTGTGCACACTGGCATAGGATGGGGGTCCTGTGGCCAACCAAGTCTTTGCGCATGCGCTCTGCGGCGTTGCTGGCAGGTGGTGGAAGTAAGCAAGTGTTAGTATAAAACAAATGATGCATCTATCACTTCAGAGAGTTACTGAAAGAGTTCTGTTGCAGACATTTTAAAATGTTACTTGTTTTGATATTTTTTAAAAATATTTAACAGGCTGATTAGAAGTCAGATTTTGTATTTTTAATGAAAAATTTCCATGAGAACTGCTTTTAAGGTAATGATTTCCTTAAAATTCAGTGGTACAATTAGGCCATAGAAACAGCATTTTTAATTATTTATGGAAAAAGAAATGCTGTATTAATGTGTTGAAGGCTACTGTTTACTATAATCACCTGTTTGTTAACTTTACAAAGGCTTTGTTGAAACTCTTTATGGAAATACTGGGAGGGAGAAAACCTAGCAGCATCATTTGCAGAGGTTTAAACCATAATCAAGTCACTGAGCTCAAGGATGGAGAGCAAGTGCACAAATTACACAGCAAACAAATGTGCAAAGCTTCTGCTTCAAGGTTTTAATTTGGGCACACTAAAATGGCAGGTGAAGTCACATAGCATGCTCGTGTTATTTCCATATGAATTGCCTCACTAGCAAGAAAGAAACGAGAGCGATCCAGTGTTCAGAAGTCAGTCAGTGTCACTGAAAAGTACTGGGATCACATTCTAAAAGAGCAGACTGGATTTTTGTCATTTACTGTGGACTGTTTTTATGGATAGCCGTAAGTTCTTGTAACAGATGGTGGGGTGGCCAGATGTGGAGAGCCGGGAAAAGCAAAACAAAACCTCTCCCTCCACTTAGTTCAATACCTAGCACCTTGTATAAACTGTTGGCCCACACCCAAAGGCCTCCAGAGCAGAAATTATCTCACACCTGAGGAATCAGGCAACTAGACTAAGGCTCATAAGGATTTGCTTTTAGACTTCAGACCAAAAGGGGATGTTTAAACCTGAAAAACAGTACGATGCCACATAACGGCACCACTCACCCTGTTACTGACATCCGGCTAACAGGAACAGAGTAAACAAACAAAGGATCTTGTTGGCAAGCCCTTCAATGCTCCTCAAGAAGGCAGAAAGTGAAGAGAGACTTAGGGGGACTCGCTGTTTCAGAATTCACTTTTTTTTTCCCCTTAACCATGGCAAATGAATCTACTTCATACATTTTTTTGTACAATTTTGCACAGAGGAGCATGCACGTGGCTGTTTCTTTTGCTGCCCACAGCATTCTGTGTGTTTTCTATATATTCTTTATTTTTCTACACAATTTGCTGCTAAAAATGTATTTGCATTCTCATGTGATGCCATTAATTCAGTCAAGGGAAGTATGAAAATAAGATCTGTGATCAACAAACAGCTGAATATGAACACAAAATAAATAAGTTAAATAAATTCATCAAAGAAAAAAATTCTAGTAGTTTTTTGTAAAACTAACTTTACATATTATACATATAAATTATCAGATTTTTCCGTTACACTGTTAGAACTTAGAAAAAAATAATTAAAATATATTTCTAAAGTATGGTGTTTGGGTCTACAAAATATTGTGCTGACCCACTTTTCAGATTGAGCCCTCTGCGTCAGCCCAGATGTGTTGCGACAGCAAGAATAAGTTAAGAAGGACAGACAAAATAAGTCATTACAGATGGTGTGCCTTATTGGGCCTCAGTGGTGCTTCTCAGCACATGGAATGTATACTTTTATCTGGATGAGCACGTGAAAGATGCAGCCCTCTGTAGAGATTATGTGCACTGAACAAGCCTGCCTACGTCTCGGTTACACAAAATCAAACCAGCTACAAGCAGCTGTGTAGCTCACAAGGAAATCGACACAACCATATGTATTAGGATACACTGTCACAAACTCCTCAACAATGCATTGCCTCTGCTTTTCAAACACAGGTAATGTTTGACTCTGTTCACAAGCGGAGCGTTTTCTCTTCAAGTTCGGCCAAGACACATCAGACTTCATAAATTTTGTCTTGCAAGTAGCTGAATAACGAATCCAGTCCTTTGGAAGAACTCCACAGCTGCTTTAACATCTGACACTCTTTCTCATTCACATCTTCTAGTCCGGATTTCAGGAAGCTCCGCACAAGACACTTGGACTCTTCCAATACCTAAAGCCAAAATATCGCTCAGTATTTTCTTTTGAATCTGACAAAATTATTATGGATAATGGCTTGAAGAGCATTTTTACACTACTGACTCTGTTTTACAATCTAAATAACTTCTCTGGGCACAGGAATTAGATTTTATGTACAGCCATCACTCCACCTGCTGATAGTTGGCATCTTTAATAGGGAAGGACTTCTGAGGTTTATGCATTAGTAGAATCATAGAATCATAGAATCGTTATGGTTGGAAGGGACCTCCAGGGTCATCAAGTCCAACCTTTATCCCATCTTATTCCTAACCATTAGACCATGGCCTCAAGTGCCTCATCAACCTGTTTTTTGAACACCCCCAGGGACGGTGACTCCACCACCTCCCTGGGCAGCCCATTCCAGTACCAACGTTTTTAAAAGGAATCAGGGATTCTGAAGTACCTTGGTTTACTGCAGGTCTGTCATGAAGCACTAGAAGGAGCTGAACTCCTTCCCGTTGAAAATGTGATCCCTTGAAATGAAAACATGTGAGACATGGTATCCTGGCTACCAGTTTTCTGGAAGGTGTCTTTAAGGTTATAGAGGTTGGAAATCCAAATGTGGATGTTCTTAATCTTTGAAAATTTACCCTCATGCATGATTCCCTTATCAAAACAGAAATTAATAGAACAGGGTCTTACAGGGCAAATTCCTTTTAAAGTTTATTTACTTACATTTTTATAAAAGTGAAATATGTTATAAAAGAAGGGTGTTAAGCAAAACAAGCACCCTCTGACTGTGTTCTGGAATTAGATTTGCTTGGTATATAAAAGTAGTCATAACAAATCACCTAAGGCTTTTGCAATGGCAAGTCCAATCTGAAGCCCTTAGTAATTGCTGCAAGTTCTTTAAGGAATGAACAGCAGGTCCATGGTTGCTCGCATAGCTCAGCTCGTTGTTCTCAGACCCATTTTTAGACACACTGAGACTGCCTTTTTTAAAATTCTTTTTGAAATACGTAACACCAGTACGTATCTCACAAGGAACCTAACTAGTCAAACAAACCCATTAATAATTCATATATTATTGATTTTTTGGGGGCAGAATGCTTAATGTAAACTAATACAGTGTTTATGGTAAGGGAGATGCGTACTCTCCACTCAGCTTTGTGAACACCTACATGCTAAGCCCAGTTCCTATCTGGTTTAGGTTACAACACTGCTATACCAAAATAGTATTTCTCTTTAGCTCAAGTAAATGGTGTCAAATGCAAATTGCAGGGCCTGGGTATTTTTTTTTTGGGGCTGTTTGTGAACAAGTAGCCACAGTGAACTTGGATGAGCTCATCATATTCATTGTTTTTGTGACTTCAGCCTGATTTGCATTTAGGATCTCAGAGAGGAAATCTAGTCTTCGGCGGTTCTAACTCTCATCTTTGTCTGCAAGTTAGCACCAGTCTTCCTAACAGATCTCAAAAGAAAATATCATTGACAGCCAGTAACAGTGAAGGAAGGAAGAATTCACAGTAGGGCCCCAAAGTTTTCTCAACTCATAAAATACACATTATATCAGCACGAATAAATAAGCTTTTGCTACATTTCCAGAGTTTCATTCCAAATGTCTTTCATGAGATCTAATCTACACTTCATTTAATTAAAAATCTCCTGGGTTTCTACCTCCTCTTTTACAACAGATCTTTTAAATGAAACTGAGGGATGCTGAGGCAGTTTTGGGCATAGGAAGTGTAGCATGAAACTGCAACAATTTTCACTTCACTTAGTGCAGTTTTATTGCGGTCAGTAGCACTTTCTTCACTGCATTTTTTTTAAACAAGGATGTGCCCAGAATAGGAGTATATCTGCCTGAAGGG
This sequence comes from Aegotheles bennettii, assembly GCA_013398125.1. Classification (NCBI taxonomy): domain Eukaryota; kingdom Metazoa; phylum Chordata; class Aves; order Caprimulgiformes; family Aegothelidae; genus Aegotheles; species Aegotheles bennettii. The sequence goes on along the minus strand of VZRW01012270.1, from coordinate 319,491 downwards.
AAAAAACCATAGGAAATAAAAATAGGAAAGTATTTTCTTTCAACTTTTATGTACACAAAAGGAAAGTTATAATACACTGAGACCAGACTGTGTTCAAATCCCTCTGTGTCTGGGTCTTGCCTCTCCTCCACAGCAGAGGTCAGCTGGCACTATCCTGCCCTTCTGGTGCACTGTGTAGGACATTTTGCAGAATCAGGAACTATGCGAGTGCAGGAAAGAAGGCAGACTCAGCTGAAACACAGTAGGCCAGAACAATGTGAAAGGCAAACGTATTTTTTTACTGACCCTATGGAGATTTCCCAGTACAGTTGTATAGTTTCTGACTCTTCCACCCTCCCTGCCACTGAAAAATGGGAAACTATGAGCTAACTGATCCCCATCCATATTTTCTGTTGTCAGCCCTCTTCCATAGGTATGGTTGTGGAAACTCTGGACCCACCTTTCTGATGGGAGCACACCTTGCCTCTGAAATGTCATGTAATCACAAAGGAGTTCACTTCCTTACCACTGCACTGCAGGATGCCATTTCCTTCACTCGCAGCATCACTTCTTGGCTAAATGTTGTTGGCCAGAATACTTGTGACACTAGTCCTCTGCTGCAGGCTTCCTGTGCTGTCAGCTTTCTCCCACAGAACAACATTTCATTTGCCTGTGAAACCAAAAGATTACTTGTGATCTTGGGTTATAATTCCCTTAAAATTTTTTTTTCATAGTTGCCTGCTATTTTTAAGATTAAATTTACAAATGGTCTCCTGTATCTTTCCATACTGCAAAATACTTAAAAAGGAATTTTGGTAGCTATTTAAGGATTGTGCAGGTGGCCAGATCACAGCATGGGTTTCATTTAAGAGAAATGTGCTGCATGTGTGATGAATCTGTATTGCTGAATTTACAGGAGTAACTGTGAGTGATACAGTGATACTGTGCCAAGAGTCATGGAACCTAGTATGAAATACTTTGTGGGGCAAATTCTGCTTTGTTATACTGGCAAAAACTAAGCAACCTTACTGGAATTATTATGGATTTTCTTCAGAGAGCAGTATCTGGCTCTGTTACTGCACAATCCTACCACAATGCAGACAAGTAATCTGCAACATTATTCTGCTAATGCATTTCTTCCCTTTTCTACCATGATCTTGACAATTTTTGCTTTTTCAACCTGTGTTCAATCTTTCTTGTGTACAGCACGTGTATTACATTGAATTATGAGGTCATTTTGTGATAAGAAATTGGTAGGGATTAGATGAACTTTCCACAGATTTCATTTCCATTCATGGCAATTAAGAGAAACAGTTGTCTTCTGTTCCACTTTTTAAAGAGAGAAAGGAGAGCGTGAATTTAAGACAGGTTCTTCATCAATTTGAGGTGGAAAACCTTACCAGTGCAACACCCAGAATTTGTGGGAATGTGTATGATGAGCAGCCAGCTGGAGTGAGTCGGATTGTTGCATATGGTGTCTGAAACCATGCCTTCTCACTTGCCCAAACGATATCACATAGTGGTAAAATAGAAGCTCCTAACCCAAGAGCAGGGCCGTTGATAGCAACCACAATTGGCTTCTTAAATTGAATAAAAGCTTTTACAAAATCCCTAAAATAAAAAATAAAAGAAAGATCTTGAATACAGAAGTAACACTTAGATAAATACCCAAGCTTAAAGTACTTAATCTGAAAACAAATTAGAACCACAGATGAACACAATAAATACCATGGCCCAGTTTTATGAGGACAGAATTGCAAGATACTTTCTAGTTTGCACATGGAAAATTTTGCTCATATTTAGTTATTTAATCTTTCTGAGTACCTGGGATATTAAATAGTTTTGTATATGTTGTATATGAACTGACTCTTGCACTTTTTGCAGAATGATTTGGTTAAGTTTAGCTTTACTCTAGACCAGTAACTCATGAGTTTGTACACATAGCACTTCTCAGTTTGCTCAGCAATGGCTAGCATGGATTCTGATGATCTGTTTTGGCTCACTTGATGAACAGATTATAGTGTGAAAGATAGGGGACTTATAGATGGATTGCTGAATATTTATTTTTTTCAAAAAGTTCTCTTAAGATTCTATGTCAAAGGTTATTTCAAGTCCCATCAATGGATTGGGAGATAGTAAATGTTTATGGCACACCAGAGGAAAGAGCAAGACCCACAAAGGGGAGTCGGAGAGAGAGAGAGAGAAATGTTTGAACAGGGAAAGAATCAGACAAGTGATCTGTTGGGTCTTCAGCAAAGACATAACAAAGTAGATGCCCTTGCCTGCCTATAAGTGTGAAGCGATGGGAAATAAAGGGGAAGTAAATGTGATTGGATTCATCTGGATGAATGAACTAGAACATGTTAAATTCTGTGCAAGGAGGAGATATTTTACATAAGTTACCTACCAGGAACTGTGGAAAGACATCTGTTGAATGGAACAGCCTATACCCCAATTAGGAAAAAGCATGAGTGTAATTGTGGGCAAATTATGGGCTCCAGCAGCTCAGTACACAGCAGGTACATGGAGGGAAACGAGATGCTCAATTGCTTTAGAAAAGAGACATCTATCAATCAAATTAAAAACAAAAGAGGAGATTCTGCTCCTGCACTGGGTATGTGTTAGATCCAGAGTGCATCTTTGCGGACAGATTTTAGGAAAGAACATTTTGTCAAATATGCCCTTTGGTGAGATGCAGCTCTCTCACTGAGGTCAGAAAGTCCTACATTTCTGTATGTGAAGCAGGAGCTGTGCCCTGCAGGTTGGAGTGCTGAGCTGGCCAAAAATGGAAAACATACTGAAGATTATCAGACTGAAGGGCAAGGGCATTGGCTGTATTTTAAGTGAAAACAAAAAGTCTGGGGTGACCCAGCATTAAATGTGCAATGAATGAGTTCTGTTTCTCAGGCTATCTAGTTAAGAGTTGATTTTTCACCACGGGAAAACAGAGACTCGTGGGAATTGATGCAGCTCTGTTCACACAGTGAGTAATAAAAAAGAATATCAGAGGCAAGACAAAGAGAGTGAAATAAGGAACATCATATTTGTCTGTTCAAGACCATTTCTTTCTAGAGGGCAGCAGGGTTAAGCAGAGTTGTGGTTCATTTTTGTTTGCAGAAGCAATGCTGTTCCCTTATCTTATTATTTCTTTGGTTGTTTATGGTTGAGTAATGACTGCGGATCACTGCACCTGATTCATTCCAGGATTTCGAGAACCTTAGTAGTTAAGCAAGTAAACCTGCCAAGCAGGGCTGCAGATGGGAACAGGAATGTGACGAATGATAGGTAAAAAGAACAAACTATGGATAAGTGAGTGGTGGGAGCAGATCTGAGGAGCAAATGGAGGCAGAAGAAAATGGTGTTGTGGAGAAAACCAAGATGCATGTGGTGATAAATGGGACTGGAAGTGAATATGGAAAAGCAATTAGGAATGTGCAGAGGAAACAGTTAGATGATGGGGAGGAAGAACAAAGCAGAACACAATGGAGGGGAAGGGTTAAAGGAAATGTGAAATCTGCATATAAGTGAGTAAGGAAGGGAGGACCTGGAAATGGGGAAGAGAGTGGATCAGAACACTGAGAAAACATAATGAGCCTGTGTCATGAGGAAGGGATGGGTATGGAACATGCCACCTAAAGGATGGAGGGGAAGAATAGATACTGGGAGCTTGAGAGTGGAACAAATGCCTGCAGTTGGTGTACAGAAGCTGCAGTGTCCAGCACTCCACTCATCTGTGTTCCATGTTTGGTATGTTACTTGTTTGGGATGCATGGGAAGTTGAGCATCAAATACACTTTGGGATGCTCAGATACACCTGCATCGTTGCAGAGGTCTTGCTGCAGGTCAGGGCTCATAAGTATATCAAGAGCTATAAAGAAATTGAGCAAGTAAAGTTGTCCTTCTTTATTTTCTTCTGCACACACCCAGAATTTTATGTTCCGGGTCATATAATGATGCCTGACTGATGATGTGACAAGGGAGACTGATGCTGGGAATGCCTTCCAGGGGGTTTTTCAATTGCAGGACTCCATAGGCCACATATGCACCGTGTGGTCCATCTGTCTGCCTTCCCCCTGCTCCAGGAGTGCAATGCCAGACACACAGCTGGGTGATGGCAGCTTAGGCTGAGGGATCTCTGTTCAGGACCTGGAGAGAAGTTCAGTGCCACACATCTGTGAGGTGCAAGCCCCAAAGGCAGTGGATGAGGACAAGGGCCAAATGAATCAATCATTCACGTGAGAGAAGGCTTGATGCGTATTTAAACTTCTGTTCTAACTTGTGATCAGTGTACAAGATCTATACTTTAGACACTGGAAATACACAGTAATCAGGATTCTGATTTCATTTTGACACAAGTCCAACCTGCTGTAAAGCAGTGGAGGCAGAGATCCATTCATGTGTTTTAGGACATCCTAACTACTGAAAAAGCAAAGTGTACATTTTTTTCTACTCTTATTACAGTATATTTTCCATGAGTTGAGTCCTTTGTTCAAAGAAAGCACAGAGAGTGCAAAATAGAAAATGTAGTGTATTGTTTCCAGAAGTGCAATAAAAATCTATTTCCAGTGGGCCTGAAGCTGACATTCCTTACAAAGAGCAGTACATTGTACCACTATTTCAGGAATGTTCTGTGAGTCCAAGGATGGAAAAACTGAGTATCATGGTCTGTTTATACTCATTTAAATGTTGAATTGATAAGTATACCTTTATATTAAATGTGTGTAGATAAATGTATTCATATATAGTAATACCCATCTACGCAATATTTACATTAATAAGATTGAATTTGAATCTTCTCGTGAAATGTGAGCGTGCCTGTGTTTTCAAATAAGAACAGTGATTTTCTTCCCTCACTTTTTTTTGGTTCCACATTATTAAAAATCCCTCACATTAAAAAAAAATTAGGATATGTCCTTCAAAGGGTTTTTCTTTTTTAAAATATTCATGATATTCAAGCATAGCTAGGGGCTTAAAAACAGGTCATAATTTATTATATTTAAGAAATACACTTAAAATTCTTTCAAAATAATGACTATGTTGAGAATTTCAAAAGTATTAAACTGAGAATGCAAACTAATCTGCAGTAGTTGTAACCAAGATAATTGGTGGTTCATACATGTCATGTATCAACTAAACCTCATCTTGTGTTATATTAAGATATCCAAAATACAGATCTCTTGTAAAACAAATTATTTAATATTCCTTCATAGAATTGTTGTATAAAGTTTTAAAGCTCTCAGAATTATAATATTTATTTGTAGGAAGTGAGGAAAAAAAAAGGGCCCAAACCCTCTCCTGGTACAGACTGGTGAAATACTATTGGCTTTAGTGGAGTAATGTCAATTTATATGGGAAGATCTGCCAAATCTGTATAAGGTATACCTTGTGGATAATGGAAATATTTGGTGAGGTACTGTGCAGATTGATTTGTAGACTGCATGTCATAAACCCTGAATTTCTATTAAGGTAATGTGATATATAAGGAAAGTCACATTTTAGTTATGAAAATAAAACTGCATTTACATATATATTAAGTAATTTAAGTTTAAGAAAAAGAGTGGAGACCCTTCTAGTAAGGTTCTGAAATACAGTGGCAGACTGCTATTTCAACAGAATATGAGTAAGCCATGGATTCCCATTTTTACTGAAAATCATTAAAATGATGAACATTAAAACAAGTAAAATATCTGCCTTTCAGGAACCACTTTAGAACATGAAGCAATAGCTAGTTTGGAAAAACAACAACAAAGTTGTATTTGGATTTGGAGGAATGATTTGAAATATTAAATACAGAGAAGTGGAATAAAATAAATCCCTATGGATATCAGCACTGGAATAAATGTACTTTCTTTTCTAGTAAGGAAAGGTCCAAAGTTCTTCTTACTAAACAAATTTGTAGGACTATAATTAGAATGCAATCAACACTTAAATATACAACATTTTTGGACCTGATAAATATCTTTATAATCACACACTGCATTTCATAATTTAGAGATCATAGGTAAGCTTGGGTCACCTTATAGCTTCTGCAATCCTAGTGCTTTCCTTTCTTCTGTCATTGGATAACCTGCCAATTAAATATGAGTAATCTAGGCCACTACAGAATACACTTCCCACTGCGCTGAGAAGTAAGAGTTTACTGTCATCAGCTGATGCATTGCACAATGCTCTCCGAACTTCCTTCATGATCTGTGGATAAAGAAAAGTAAACAATTCGACATGCATGCCGTTGCAATATCATTTCCCTAGTTTTACAAACCTTATTGATTTGAGAGACTTAAATTTTGGGCACTATTAATACTTAACATCAATTATATATTTATATAATTTTAATATATATGATAACACTGAGAATTTACAAAATATTTTATATTTGGAAGTGCTTTGTAGATGTTTTCTTATTCAAAGAGTTTTTCGGACTTGGCTGTTCTTTGCTTATTCTATGGGACATTCTGGCTAGCTTACACTGCTTGATTGCAATTTAATAATTTCAAATATAACTTTTTTATTTTCATTGTGTATATTCAGTGTACATCACTGTATCCTCAGTAACATGGTTATTACAACAATAGCCTGTTAACCTCCAGAGGCTGTAAACAAAATTTATGAACCCCAGTTTTCAGTTCTTCAGTTACTTTGGTTTATATGACTTGAACCAGAGCAAGGCAGGACAAGAGGACATCATATACAGCAACATGACAAATGTATTATCCATTTTTCTGTGGTCAGTGATATTGCTAAAGTCTACAAAAGTTAGAGCAAAAAAGCCACTTGAATAAGAGACATTTTTACACTCTGATTTACAACTGGATCAAGTTATTAACTGCACCATAAATCAAACCTAATCAAATTCTGTATAGAATTGAGCTGCTGGTATTGTAAGAAAATGGCCTTTCATCTTGGCAGAATTGTTTTCCCTCATGATTTTTAGCAGGAAATATTATTATTTCAAAAACTTATGATGGATGACTTCTTGTTTGGTCACAATTCAGCATAGTTTGTAAGCTGTGACTGATTTCAGCCATTGCAGATTCCCCTCCTCTGTAGTGATTTGCTCTCACTGAAGTAGGGCCGTGATTTCATCTAGAGTGACACTTCCTATGCTTAAACAAACTGATGTGTCCAAGTACTTCTTATACACGGGGTCTTGTTAAGTCAAATTTTTCTCTTATACATTGGAAGATTTGCTGTTAGTGTAAATTTAGGTAAAAGATAGCAAAATGTGGTTGGGGGATTAAATATGGTTCCTGCATGAGAGAAAAACAAGATTTTTGTTCATTATTTTCTGTTTTCAAAAATTCTTGGATCTCTGAAGCACCTTATTTAAGAAATATCCCTAAACACAGAAGTTTTGTTTATACCATTCTAGGTATAGAATATATCTATATACAGGTCTTGTGGGACCAAGTCTGAACTTGCATATTCAAACCATGCAGTGCAATGCTATCTGCCTGCTTTCCATATCTGTTTGCATAAAAATGATTGTTACGGGACATGAGAAAGCAGGTGGTGAACTTTTAGATGCTTCACTTTTACAAGTGCACTTCAGAAGGCCTGTAGTAATGAGCATGTGATATGTGGGAGGAGCTGAAGTAATTAAAAGCAACAGAATTTGGAAATGTATTTGAAATTCTTGCACAGGTACAAAAATGTCATCAGCGATTTTACAAGTACTGTTTATTCTCAGAGGCTGTCTCAGCCCTCAGTTGGTAAAAACAGCAAACCTGCACACTTGGTAAAGGGGAAACAAAGGAAAAAAAATCCCTAAAATCTCTGTTCAAAGTTAAAAGAGAAACTTTGGAAAGTGGTAGATGTTAGAATAATAAAAATAGGTATTTTAATATTCCTAGTTCCATGTGAATGATTGTCCTCTTAGTTTATTTTAAATGTTCTCAAAATCTGCTCTTTCTTAGGGAGGATGTATAGATAATATCAGAATACCAGTCAAACATTTTTATAGACAATGAGGAGTGTTGCTTTAAATGTGATGCCACGATATCACACTCCATTCAGCAAGTTTCTTTACTGTTCCCCTTCCTTTCATGGTATTTGACTATGTGCCATCTCTTTGATGTTACTACTGCCATCCTCCAAACACATCATTACCATTACAAACCTGTCTCTTTTTTATCTTACCCCTCATTCATTTGGATGGCTAAAGCCATCTAAAAATATACCAAACTTTTGAACAGAGGTTATAGTGGGAAGAACCTATATTGTGCATTGCTGTTTTTCAGTTTTGGAGAGGGTGATGTTAAAGGTCTGTTATTAGGAACTGATTTCTCAGGTACAGTTGAAAATGGGAAGGCTTTGACAGAATTTTGAATAGTGTTTTTGAGCAGGAAATTTAGCTGCACTACTTCACTGGTTTCTAGCAAAAGAAAACGGTGTCAGAAACCAGGAAACCATAACATATCGGTGTTTTCAGTCTCCAAAAAGTATCTTCTAAAAAAATATCTGTAAGTTTATCATTATAATCAAAAGGTGCTTGGAGGCTCACTGGAATACACCAATGCTAGCAAAGTCAGTTCTCACTCCCTTGTTCTGTGCCATGATTCCTTTGCTGGTACAGTCCAAAATTCACCTGCTCACTCAGCTTAGCTACAGCCAACCTGCTCTCCAGTGGTGCTTCTGAACGCCTCGGCACCACGGCTGTCCTCACTGCTTACCTGGGTATGGGTATTTCTCTGCAGATGTTTATATACTATAGAAAAGCTACTAGAAATAAAATAAAGGGTTGCAGAACTGTGTATGCAGCAGCAGTACTGTAAAGTGAATACAATTTTCGTTCAGAACTGCTGTCTGGTTTTAAATACAAATTTCTGTTTCATGCAGCAGTGGATTCAGTTTGCAAATACAGAGAAACTATGTGTCTTTAGTTACATTTATTTGACAAATTCCATATTCTTTTTCTTCTATGGTCCTCAAGCCTTCCCTCATTTTGGTATAACTATGGCATTTGCCCAATTAAATTTTACTTTCTCTAGTGGACGTGATCCAATATTACTATTTGCAGGGCTCCAAAGCAGTATTCTTCAGTTCCATGCTTTTTAAATGGTCTTTTAGTTAATTTTCAGTTGTGGGGATAATATTTTTATCTGCATGATGCATTTGACTAAAATTTCTGAGGAAGTATTTACAAAAGAGTAGGAGCCAGTTCTTTAACTTATGAAAATCTATTGCTTTATAAACTTAGACCAGGCTTAATGCTTCACCTACTCTTTTACTGAAACCCAAATATATAATAAAATTATCGCTTTCTCAAAATTAGCTTATTTTTTTAATCCTGTCAAGAAAATAAGTTGGTTAGTTCTTTAATAGGATACCTTATGCTGCAAAATAAACATTAAATGTTTAAGAACTTCATTACACTTTTAAGAGCTTATTTTAATGCCTGTTACTGGTCATAGGAAATTTTAAAAGGCACTTGGTGCCCTTTGCTTTCAATATTGCTTACGTTCTGGGGAAATCAGGAAGCTGGAAATTTATCACTGTAATTACACAAAGTATCTTGAACAGAAGTCTCTTGTTCATATAAATAGAAATACTAGTTTAAAATGTTACCTTCTCTTGAATCTCTAAGGATTCACTGTTGATATTCTTAAAGGTAAACATTCTGTAAATATTACAGTAAACAAAAAGTTTAAAGCCCTTCAGTTGTTCTTAGAACCTCTTCCCCAATTGTTACTTTTTACACAAATAACTTTTTGTCACTTACTGACTGTGCACACAGATTAACCAGTCCTTTCTGTTTGATAAATAAAGGACTTAGGAACCTATAAGGCTGGCTTCAGGCAGAAGTACTGGCCAAAGAAACAACTTTTCTTTGTATGAAAGCAGAAATATAGATAAGAGTAAAATTGTACCTGGCTTTTTTTTTGTTTTTTTAAAGTCAGGAAAATTGTAAGTAAGAAAAAGTGAAGGCAAACCTATGCTCCAATATGCACCTGGTAGAACTTCAAACCCTGTAATTCTCATGGCTAGAAATTTGAAACCTGGCTCTTTTGTATGAGCAGTGTACTGCAGGTAGTTATATCAGTCTTCAATGGAACCATTAGCTGTTCAAGGTATGCTTTGCTTTTAATTCAGGAGAATATTAATTCCTAGCTCTATTTGTGTTAAGTAAAGACACTGGACGGATCCATTTAATCTTCAGTTTGAAACAGAATTTGGGTCCTTGAAATGTAGTGAGTTAAAACAACATTATCATTGGAGAAGGAACTCCAGGAGCAGCAAAAGACCCATGAGACAAAATGCCCCAGTGGAATTTATAAAGATGAAATATTTTACATATCTATTTTAAAAATTAATTTTAAAAGTAGAAAGCCTAAGCCACTGAAATAAAAACAAGCTGTGCTGTTTCATGACACTGGTTTGGAAGTTTTATAAGGTCTTGCAAAACATAAGGAAGAATTTCTAAAGTGCCTTGAACATTTTGTAGAAAAAGCTCAATTACTGGAGTGGCACTGAGCCAACTTCAATCAGTGCAAGTGCTGCTGGAAGGAGCACCGGCACATTTCATGCTAAAATCACCTGCACAAACCCACAGGTGTGATGTGGTTACCAAAAACACGGGATGAAGACTTAAGTAGACTTCTTTAAGCCTTCTTTTTCTTTTTTTTTTTTTTTGGTATAAATAAGTTTTGTTATTTTAATTAAATTAGCATAAATAGCAGAGGCCAATGGTTGCACAAAACTTAAATTTCATCTGAAAGTTAAGATGAAGCATAAAGGGAGTCAGGGTTGTTTAGGGGTGAGAGTGATTTTGTATAAGCTTAACTTTACAATGATTGTGGGCAATGCACACCTTTTCTTTCTTTCCTAACACAGATGGCTGAGAGTAATCAGAGCACTGTTTTAACCACATCAAGTAGACCAGCTCTGAGTAAATAAATCACTTACTATTTGGCAAATGTAGTTTACTGAATGACTAATAAGGTTTGAAGGTAGCATTTCTTTTGACAAAATGAAACACACTTTCCTTATTTTGTAGGGATTTTGTGTTTGTACTTTGTGTTCAGTTGTGATAAAAGGCATCACAGTGGAAAATGTTGTCAATGTCCATAAAATGCTCTGTCAGTTTGGGAACCTATGGTTATGGGTGCAAACTGCAGGGACAAGGCATTCAACATATTCCTCCTTTCAGTCACTTGGATTTTTGCTGCGATGGCCAGCAAGGACGTGGTATTGCCAATATTGGAGGTGCTGGATTTTGTGGTGTGAATGATCGTGGGCTGCAGCCTGGACTCAGGCCAAAGGAGCCGTTTGATGTTTGCCAACAAGCAGCCTTGAGAGGGCAAGAGCTTTCAATTGCTCTCAGCCTGGATGAGTTTTAAACAGACAATCTCAATGTGGAGAACTCATTACCTTGATTAATTCCTGACCATCCAGATCCTGGCCAGTAATGTAGTTTTCTAAAATGTATGTCCTGGTTTTTGAGTGAGCTTCAATAAAGGTTCTAGAAATAGTCTATGCCGGTGATGCAAGAAGAGGACTATTATATGCTTATCATTTATTCTTCCACAGAGGTGGATTCCCGGAATATTAAAAATTTTCAAAGGATGAAACAGATTGGTTTGGCAGACCTGAAGAGCCTGAATTAATTTACTGGTGAGAGCATTTGAACACTGTTGATGTGGAACAGCACAGCCAACACCATAAAGGTATGTCTGCTCAGCCTGCACATACTTGGTCCTTGATTTCATACTTTTTCAGGCTCTTGAGCTCTTACTTTAAATTACCTGCAGTGTCAATTAGTGGTAATTAATACATGGATGAATGATGGGTTTGATGCAATCTAATGTGTTTTAAGGAATTAGTATTAAAAGCAGGTGTTTGGTGTTCTGTGTTAATCACCAGGATAGTCCTTTTGAATATTATCTAGTTTAAAAACTAGGAGTGACAAAAGTACGTGCCAACAGTTTTAACTATTTACTATCACTCTGTGTATTAATGTCCATGTGTAGGTGTCCATCAGAGTAAGGGCCCATCATACCTGCCAGTGGTTTTATCTGAAGCTCATTATAAGTAATTAATTTAGAAGTTATTCAGTTTCTTATTGAATAAAATATTGAATTATTGAATAAAATAATTCCTCAAAGCTACAATCTACTTTTCCCTCAAGTGGTGCTCAAGCTGATATTTTGTTTACTCTTATCTTGAAGTTACTGTGTGAGGCAGGGCTGCACTGTTGTGTCTGGGGGGCAGCTTGTGGAGAAACTCTGCCTGCAGATGCTCAGACAGGCAGCACTGGTGCTGGGAGGCAGCTCCTGTTGCTTCCTCTCTGATCTGTGGTAACCCCTTTCCATCAGGCCATTACTGCCCACGTGGAACGGGGCTCAAGCATGTTCTCTGCTCTCCAGGACATGCATCCTGAGGCATTTATTGACATCCCTCTTGTTCTGTCACAGGGAAGGTATACCAGGACATCACTGTCTACTATGGTGGGATGACGGGATGGAAGGAAAAGCTTCTCAGCCCTTCCAGTGACCAGTACTGGGCTGGACAAGCTACAAGTCCAAGTCTGACTCTAAGTGTATAATGTTTGGAACAAGGGAATTCATTAATATCATTTATGTGTAGTATGACTTTATGCAACTCAGCTGAGAATAGAGCCCCTAATTGGTTAAGATTTCTTAAAAAGGACTCATAAAGTGATTTAGAAAAAAAGCAATTAGCAATCAAGGTGTATGTTTAGAATTAGTGTCTCAGGATATAGCCTGAAATTTCTCCATATGTGACAACTGGAACACTATTTAAATTCATAAAATGAAAGAGACCAGATTTCTCCCAAGGATAGTAAATATCAGTACCTTCAGTATGTGAACAACTGCTTCATACAACTCCATGCTGGAAATACTGATTCTGCCATTCCTTTCTTAACTTCCAATTTTTGGTTTCAGACATGTAAATTAAAAATTATTTTCCATTGCATTCTTTTTGATAGGAATCCCAAGTGTGAAAAAGTTAGATACATCTGAACTCTGTATTTCTTTTTTAAGATAATCAATTAGGATAAAAATACACAAAATCCAGTTCAAGTGCAGTGTTTCCAAGAAAACACACATATTAGGATGGCTTTCTCTGGCTTTTATGACTACATACTTACCTCTGGGGTCAGAGCATTGTTATCTGAAGTCTGACTTGACAGCAAAATATGTGTGAAACCATCTTCTTTCCGGACTACAATGTCCCTGAACCGGCAGTTACTTTCATTTTGACGTACGCTGTATCTTAGTCTCTTATCGAAGACATAATCTTTCTCCCCATCTAGTTTCCTTTTCACAGTGCTGTGTAGATTCAAGCTTCCATTGGCCAGAGAAGAACCTTTCAGATGGAAAGAATCAAAGCATAATTATTTCTATACCTTCAGAGAAATGGAGTGATCCATTCTATTAGCTTAAACATAGCTCAGTATTTACAATAACCTCTCTGTGATAAATCTGATATATCAAAAATAGTTTCCCAATCTGTTTTTTATTTAAATAGACATGATCCCACAATACACCATATTTAAGAAAGGCCAAGAAAGAGCTGAATGAAAACACCTTTGTTCTGTTCTTTACTCCTGCCAAAGCTGACCTGTTCCAACTTCTCATATCAAATAGCCAGAAATTTTTAAAGTGCAGATGACATGAATATTAGAGCAAAGATTTAAATTTTATAATTTATATTTTAATTTTATAGTTTAAATAGCCACTATCCAATTAAAAATAGTCTGACCATTGAATGGAAGATGTGTCAGACTAACTGTAGTGATTATCTACCTATTGTTGGAGATTATGCCACATCTATTTTAAATACAGATGGTAAGAGAATGGTAGAAGATTAATTCACACAGATAATCCAGCTCAACAAAAAGCCTCATAGTAATAATTTCATTTTTTTTGTATTCTTCTTGCTTTGAGTAATGTATTCAGTTTGTAATGAAATATATGATGTAAGAAACTATAGCTCTTATAAAGATATTTTAAATGTCTGCTCAGCAGCTGACAGAAATTTAACCAGAGGAAAGAAAGATCTAAATTAAATGTGAGAGAAACATAAATGGGAAAGCATCATTTCCAAGAATGGGTGATTAACAGAACAACATACTGTGAGTAAATTGTTTTTCAGTGTATACTGTGCATCCCTGTAATCTTGCATAATCTGATAAACTGGAGAAAATGATCAGCAAAATCCAAAGACAACACTCAAGTGAAACCAGGCCAATTTAGCACACGTTGCTTGGATGTGATGGAGCTGCTGAAGGTTTGCTCTGGAGCCACTAAAGCATCCAGATTGTCTCTACGTGAGGGTTAACAGTCAGCACCTGCTTAATGCACACTAGGATGACAGTACCTTAACGTGTCAAGATGAAAAATGACTGTGACATAGGAAAAAAGAGGCATTCTTAAAGCAATCCATACTGCATATGAAACAAATTAAGGATGTCACAAATTAACTAAGGAAGCTTTAGGTTCCTCTAAATGTTTACTGGCTTAGTAGTGAGTATTTGATGCTCAAAGTACAAAAAGAACACAGAACAGGGGAAAAGATTCCTTCCTTCAGTGGGAGTTTAATGTAATTATTACCTTGTTTTTAATCAGCAGTAAAAGTCGTGGAACGCCCCAAAACACACTGATATTTAGAAGAAGTTTCAATATTTTTAAAGGGAACTTCAGATATTCCCAGACCACTGGTGTGTCTAGTAATCCTTCTCCAAGAACGGCAGTAAGGGATGCTATTTCAGGACAAAAAACAAGCTTGGCCACTTTCTGCAGTCCTTCCCCTAGTATTACCCTTAAGTGTTGTGTAGGAATACGAGAGGATTCATCCTTCCTGTTTCTTTCAGTATTTGCTCGTGGACCTTTTAATGGATTTCTCTAATCCCCCCCTGAGCCTGTTGATGCTGTCTGTCTCCACAGCCTCCCGTGGTATGAGTTTGAGAAGTAGCCACCACACAGAGAAGAATTTTCTTTCATCTTTGCTTTTATCTGATGTTCTACCCGTTTCAGAGAGTGGTCCCCAGTTCTGCTATTGAGGGATTTAGAGAACAACAGTTTGGCATTTACTTTATATGCCTTGATGATTTTGTAAACTTTGATCATATTCCCCCTCAGTCTTCCCCTCTCCTAACTGAAACCTCTTTTATTCTTGTAATCCTCTTCATTGTTTTAGTTGCCTGTCCCTGTACCTTCTCTAGTACTCCACCACTGCCAAAGGGAACATGTAATGATGTTACTGCTACTGGTATTAGCAAGTGCCTGAAGAATCCAGATTGAGTCTGAGACTGGGGCTCCATTATACCAGGAATTGCAGAAAACACATCAGAAAGTTCTAGTTGAAAAGGTTGAGGCAGACAAAGAGTAGGAAAGAGAGAAAAGATCGCAGTGAGCCTCAGATTACTCAGTACTTTAGAGGACATGGATCTCCCCATCTCCTTCCACTGCTTCTACCCAATAGAAACAGACACCTACAGCTACTGTTATTTTCAGATATATTTTTTCTTAGTGTTTCATCAAACTCAGTTTAATGGAGCAGTCACTGTGTCACCATCCTACATAGTGATCCCTGTGCTGGTACTAGTGTGCAGGTAAGCAGCCACGCTGTGAACCGACCCAATGAACTGTTTTGGCTGGAAGCACCCTACAAAACCAGGGTTAATTTTCAAACAGATCAAGTTTGCCTTGTAACCTTGAGAGTACTAAAACTGGTGCAGGGGAAGGGATGGGAATAATGATCAGGGTATCATGGGAAGGAGGGCTGGACTTTTCCTTTTTTTAGCAGCATGCCTTTGTGCTGAACAAAAAGGATCACGGAGCTAGGGCTTGAATTTTTCTAGGTGAAATAAACCATGCTCCCTTACTCTCCCTGGTAAAACAGCTTGGCATTCCTCAGTCTTCCCAATAGCCTTTCCCTGTCTCCTTTCTGCCTTTCTTGTGGGTAATGGTTAATACTGTATGTACTTAAAAGCAGTGTTCTGTTGATAATTTACTAATAATTTCAGACTTCTCCAGCTAAGGGAGCATCTGTAAGACATCTAAAAGCAATGAGTTTTTATCCGAACTGAGGAAGCAAGAGTATTTGGTTGTCTTTTACTGTCAGTATTGCTCCAGAATAAATAAAAGAGAATAAGCTAAAAAAACAAGAGGAAGCAGTGACTAAGTTCATAGAGAGTATTTAAATTAAGAGCACCATGAGAATACAAAGATTTTCGTAATGGAGAAAAACAGTGGTTAGTGATACATGACAAGCAAAAATTCTTCAGCAGATGGTACAGAAATAGAGTGGTGTAGAAAAGGGAAAGAGAAAATTAAAAGGGGATGTTTTTTAATGCTGTCAAGAAACTTGACAAAACGATCACTCTCAATTACAATATCTGGAGAGAAATAGAAATGTGATAACATAAGACAACAAATAAATATCATCAGAAGCAACAGTATTGTAAGCTCCTGGGAGCATCAGTGGATGTTCTCCTGCAGTGTTTTTCAACATTTTCCAATTTGCAGACCCTTAAATAACTGTCAATAAAGATGACTCTACTCTCCTTGTGACGGGATGTGTAGAAGGTAGAAGAGAGGTTTTGGTAAGAAAGGTCTGTCCCAACTTCAGCAAGGTTCCAGGCCTCCGCTAGGGTGCATATATGATTTTGTACATCTATGATTTTGTAAGTATACAGTCATCTTTCTGGGGTAAATAGCTTACTGGTGAGAGTTTTATCTATAGGTTGAGCAGGAAACACTTGTACCCAAGTGGATGTATACACAAAGTGAAACATACTGGTGGAAGTCCATTCAAGGAGTCATCAAAAATTTGTTTTCAAATAGCTATTACTTGTTTCAACAAAACTGGCATACCACAAACTAACAAAATATTTGTTGATTAGTTATAGTATACAAATTATGAATTATATTGTTTGGTTCAATACACTGGTAGTTAAACATCTTTATAATAGGAAAGAATACTGGTTCAAGTTGATGGGTTTTGGAGGCCTTCAACCACAGACCAACACTGGTAGCAGAGCTGGGTTTTCAAATTGTGGGAAATTTTTGAGTTTTCCAAATCTAGGCTTCATCTCAAGACCAACTTAAGCTTTCTATATACATTTCCTGTGCACTTTTACACTTAGCTGTGAAACGAGTCTGACATTTGGGCTCCATATAGGCAATCTCAAAGCTGATAAAAATGTCTCCTTCATTGGATTCTGCATGGGGCTGCCCAGGAGCTTTGGATTTGGCTTCTGGGAGCCAAACTCAGGTCCTCCAGGCTCCCTCTTTGTTCTACATATAGTGGTTGGGAGTCCTGCGAGCGCTGATGGGGCATGCTGGGCTTTTGACTTCCAGACTCTGTGGCAGACTGCCTGAAACCTCTGGCATAGCTGGCTGCCTCACAGCTAAACGTGGGAGTCCTGCCAAGCAGACTGCCACATCGCTCCCAGTCTCAAGGGACAAAGCCTTGAGACCTTGGCTTAGATTTGGAGAAAGTTTTGAAACCCAAGATGTTTGGAACAAAACTTCTGTTATTCAACAAATTGGCATTTTTCTCTGAAACTTTCTGCATTTGTAATTTTTAAAATTTCAGACCAGTTTTAGAGGACATTTATCCTGTTTCAAATGAGTTGTGGTACTAAGAGGATGCGTGGCAGAATCACACTGGCATCTTCTGGGCTACTCCCCTGTGAGTGTGAATACTGAGGAAGTTCAGTAAATCGTTGGACTTGTTGAAGAGTAGTGCAACTTTCTTCAATTTGACATTTCAAATGATGCAAAATCCTGTATCTAGAAATATGACCTCTCTCAAGCTTGTAGGGCACTATTAGAAAAAAGCTAGTATTTTTATTTTGACCCTTCTCCACCAGTTTCTGTATGCTCTTACTTTGGTGGTCTCATCTCTCCCCTTTGTAGTTTTCTCCACTATGTGTGTACTGGGTTATCACAAAGCAAGGCTGGAGGGATAGCTGACCTTGGGAGTGCTGGTGGCTATGGATTTTTCAGATGAGAACTAGGTAGGGATTTAAAGATTTCTTGCCTACAGGGAGATCAGAATGCGATGGAGAAAGGAGAGCAAAACACAGAAAAGAAGTTATGGATTTGGACAATGAAAAAACCTTCATAAAGCAATGTTCTAAAGGAGCTGCATGCATCAGCTTGTTAGGCCAGGAGCTCTCTGTATGTGGCTGAACACCTGGCTGCTTAGGCAAAGCAGCTTTCTACTGAAATAGAGCTCTCTTACAGGGATTATTCAAAGAGGGGGTGGTGGATGCCATTTATTAGCTTCTGTGGGGACAAATGGAAGGCTCATTTGACCTTACAGTTCTTTGTAACCCTTTAGTTCTTCATTAAAAAAAGAAGACTCTGAAATATGGGAATTAATGCATTTTAAATATGAATTTTGTATCAGAACTCCCCCAACATAAAACAAATTATTAAAAAATCTTCATTAGGAACAGTAAGAAAGCAAAGAAAAATAAGTTTACATGCATCTGTAATTAGATACAATTAGATTCTTTTTGAAGAAGCAGGTAACTTTTTAAGCAGTCTCACAGGAGCTCAGACTCAGCAAAATACAAAAGCCTGCACTCTTAATTTTAAGTTCCATTGACATGATCAGGGCTACTTACACATTCAATGCTGACCACACGTTTTGCTGGTTCGGGAGTCTTTGACAAGATATTTGATGTCTGGATTGAAAGATCCCAGCAACCAGTAAGACAAGGCAAGGTCAGTTCTACCTCCCAAACCAAGTAACATTTGCCAGGTTGCCAGTGGGGTGGAAAATGGAAAGTGGGGTGATATAATTTATGTTAACTTTTGAAAAGTTTTTGGCAGGGCAATTCACAAGAAGCTGTTAAGGAAATGAGTGCTATCATGGCCTACAGAAAGTCACTAATAAAAATAAGTAATTGGAACAAATAGTTACTTTTCCTCATGTCAAATGATTAGTAGTTGGCTGCCCCAAGGACCTGCAGAAGGATTAGTTTATTTAATGTGCGTATTAATGAACTGGGAAGAGAAGTATGAGAGGAAAAGTTGAAAGGAATACAAAATAAGTAGATTAAAAATGAGGAAAGATTTTGAAGAGCTTCATTGAGTCCTAAGAGAAAGGTGAATTGCCAACAGTAAAGCAGAACAAATGCATAATGAAAGGAATCATACATATAGCTGTGTTCTAAATTAACTGTAACCAGCAAGGTAAAAAAAAACTAAAGGCAGCTGTGTATCACTCAATGAAAACCTTTGTGCAGTGTGTAACAACAGAAAAAATAATTCTCAAAAGGTTGTATCGCCACTATATCAGCAAGCAGTAGGAAATCATTTGGAACAGCTCCTGCTGTTTTTAAAAGGTATTAAAAAAAACCCACACACACCAAAGGCACAAGAGGATACTGAAAACTACCAGGAATATGGAAAGACTTCCACGTGGTAGGAAGGCTTAAAAGGCTGGGGCTGCCTAGAGATTGACAGGACATCTTCCTCTTTATCTTTTCATATAAGGACAAGAGCTTATTCAATGGAAGTAAAGGTCAAAAAAACCCCAAACAAAACCCCAAACACAAAAACTCACTCAAATAAAATGTGCATCTCATTGTTAGTTCCTGGAAATTACTGCTACAAAGCACCATCAAGGTTGTAAGTATGGTAGGATTGAAAAAAAAAGATTGGACAAATACAGAAAATGAGAAGCTACTTAGTTCCATTAAACTGGATAGTATTTTATAGAGAATATAAACCTTTATTCTTTGAGAACTAAGCCAGTCAGTAACTATGGGGATTAGAAGGAAATTTCTCCTATTTCTTCTCTTTTACTTCAAGGCTGTTTGTACCTTCCCATAAAGTATGTCTTGTGACTTCTGATGTATCCAGTCACTGTCAGAGACAAGGACCTGGCAGTTCTGAGCACTCTTGAATGTGACAAGCATTAATACTGAGGAACTTGAATGCTATTCAGACATACCAAGATACTTTAGCAGCAGTGGTATTAATTCCGTTTCAAAAATAATCCTGTTCTTTCTAGACCATTGGGTCTGAGCACACATAACTGAGAAGTGATTTGTTAGGTGACACACAAAACCAAAGCTGCAGTATTACACACATCTCCCTTGTCATTCCCACCCTGTGTCTTGTCACCATTTCCCCACAAAGATTTTACACTGCAAAGGCATGTAACAAAGCCCACGCTACTTCATGTCACTCTGTGGGAAATGGGAGAAGCCAACTGATCATAAAATGGTGTAATATATGGGGAAAGAGCATGCAACTTGTTTATGTACTTCTCACTGTGTCACATGTATAGCATGACAATGAGTTTTCCATGAGCAGACTATTTTCAGTTGCTGCAATTAACAACCCACCCCCCAAAGACTGTAGTTTAAATCACATACCAATTCCATTCACAACAGGTGAATCATTACTAACTTCCAACACGCTGGGTAAATTTTGTTCTCCTTCATGATTATTTAAATCCATGTTTTGCTGTTGTGAGCCATTCCCAAAATGTCTAGAATCTTTTTCATGACTGCCATCTCCATTCTGCAGACCATTATGTGGCTTTTTCAGTGGCATGATCTGCAAACCGCTGGGAGTAGTTCGGTAAGTCACAGTTTTAGCAGCCCTGTCATTAGCAGATGCTGGCTTTGCTGCGTATCCTCTTTTCTGTTTTTGAAGAGATGGA
This sequence comes from Aegotheles bennettii, assembly GCA_013398125.1. Classification (NCBI taxonomy): domain Eukaryota; kingdom Metazoa; phylum Chordata; class Aves; order Caprimulgiformes; family Aegothelidae; genus Aegotheles; species Aegotheles bennettii. Next base: position 298,860 of record VZRW01012270.1, on the reverse strand, counting down.
TTAATTCTCTTTCTTTTGTGTGTTGACCCTTTAGACTTCCCAGATTCAGAAGGTCTATGTGATATTTTCTCAACAGATGACCCTCGGCTTTCCCGTAAAAACTTTGGAGTGCTGGCCTGTTTCCCATGTCTCGATCGCTTCTCTCTAGTAACGTGTAGTCCATTGAACTCATCAATAAATTCCTCACAATGTAGTAGATGATGTTCAGGTTCCCAGGTGTCTTCATTGCTTCCATAGCCTTTCCACCTGATGAGATATTCCCATTTGCCCTTCTTGTTCTTCCTTTTGTCTACAATCCTCTCCACCTGGAAGAAACAACAAAAAGTATCATATTAGAAAGAAAAATAACTTGGTCATGAAAACGATGTTCTTCACTTACAGCTAGGAAGGCCTCCTTGACATTGTGAAAGCACCTTCACATTCATGAGATTCTCCTAAAATGTAGTGCCTAACACACAAAATGACTCTGACACGGAAAGCCACCCAAGCTAGCCAAAATGTACCAACCTATTTTACAGATTTCAATTTACCTTATATTCATAGGACACAGTCCAACACTACATTCCCATTGATCCTATACAGACCAAGCTGACTGCTGAGGAGAACCTACTTGTTGTGTGTATGAACTGCTTGACAGAATGTTTAGGAATCAGCATTACATTTTCTGACAAAGAATCACAGAATCACAGAATTCTAGGGTTGGAAGGGACCTCGAAGGATCATCTAGTCCAACCCCCAGGTTGTTCCCATGAACAGACCTGGCAATAGAGCAGATGAATGCAGTAGCCCCAGTGCTATTTTGACAGCAAGGCCATTTTCCCTTCTGAAAACATCAAGAAGAGACATAAACACCTGACCAAATCTGATCTGGGAAGCTGAAATAGCTGAAGAGACCAAGAGAGCTGCCTGGATATCATTAATGAAAGCACGGTTTCTTTGAAATTCTGGTGGCAAAATGAGACTGTTACTGTTACATTCCTCAGCTACTTCTTATTTGAAAGAACTCAATAAAGCATCTTTTGCTATATTGTCAGTTACTGATCGTTCTGCTGAAGCCACACACGCATTATGTCCCTATAAACATCCCCATACTTCTTCATCTCTTGAACAGAGAAACGATTACAACAAATTACAATATTCTACACCAAAGATCTTATCTGCAGTAGTGTACATCTGCTTTGCTACTTCCAGCTTATAAAAATTTGTGTTGTTTTATGAATGCAGTATTTGAGTAAAAACACAAAATTTGTGAGTGCGTTGATTTAAAAAAAAAGCAAATGAAAGGCATAAATTCAGTGTTCTTACACAGAAATAACAAATTTCATGAACCTGTGCTAGAGAAGTTGAAGGAACATTTCTGCACCAAGGGATAAGGGAATATATTGGGACTGCAAGGTGAATGTGAATCAACAGGATCGTGCTGCTGTGGAAAACGGACTGCACAACTGGAGAAATCTTTGTGCCATCTCAGCACTGGCAAGATCTCAGAGTGAGAGAGTGTCTGTGAAAACCCAGGCACAATCGGTGGACAGCAAGGCATGGGTTTAAATTGCATCAGGTGAAATTTAGATGAAGCCATTAGGAAAAATGTAATGGTAGCAAGAATTAAGCATTAGAATAGATAATGTGGGGAAGGTATGGAGGGTTTTTAGAACAGTTTCTGTTAGGCAAACATCTGCTATAAAACATCACTGCTGGAAAATAAAAAATTGAGTGATGATGAGAAAACCTTTTGAAATCTCTCCTAAATTTTATCTTCTGATTCTTTAATATTTTTTAAAATGTGGTTTATTAGGGGTAAAGACGGCACTAATGAAAAAAGATCTTTACAGTTAACCAAAAGCACTGTTTTTAATTTAGGAAAATAAATAAATGGCTACCTAATCTAATAATTTTCATTGCTCTTCAAAGAAAAATAATCTCATGTGAAGAACAACGGTGGAATCTATATTGAGAATTTAACCTTGAAGAAGGGCAATCACAGCAGTGTAAGCAATTGTTCTTTTTACATCCCCTGTTAGAGCAAACCAATGGATTAATTCTGTCTGTTCACTAGCTGGAACTCTACATTCATAGAAATCTTGGTGGGTTCCCCAAAGGAGTCTAAATGTAATTAGCAACTAAACATTATACTTCTATCTCAATTCATTTACATGGGAACTGTGCTAAGATATCTGTGTCTGAGTCATAGTGTACAGCTTTCCTCCATCTCCAGGGCACTCAACTGCAGCATCCCCAACAGCTCATTCCTGTGCTGTCTTATCAAATATCTGCACAGAACCACTGCAGGAGCAAAGCAAGGCATCATCTTTACTCTGAATTTAGCACAGTCCCCTTCAGGATTGCTCAGTGTGGCAAAACAATTAACTGAAGCTCAGACTAGCAAGTTTGAGATCATTTGCCTGAAAAGAGGGAAAAGTACTCACCAAAAAAATGAACTTGCATCTTTTTTTGTCCTCGTTTGGGATGTGTGGCTTTCCATTGTCAAACTAATAGACTTATTATGATCTTGTTGACTTTATAGAGAGCAGCTGTTCAAATTATCCCTGGCTTTAAAATAATTCTCATCCTCCTATCTGGGACTAGGCAGAAAGACTGTACATTGAACTGTGGAACTCTGTAATGGCCTGTGGGTTGCCTGTGGATTTGTTAATTACTGCAGCTCACTATACCAAGGAGCAAAACATATATATATATTCATATGTATGTATATATGTATGTATGTCCTGGGGGAAAAATGAAATTGCTGCTAAAGCCAGCAGACCACAGCTATCATTACTGTGTAAAATTTGGTCATGTTGATGCTACCTCGGAGTGACTTGTCTTTCTTTCCAGGGATTACACCAGTTGCATTCCCCCACTTGCTCCCTGAAGGAAGAACCTCAGAAAGGGTGGACAAATAAATTGCCTCTTTCAGAATCCCATAGAAAAACCATCTCTTCAACTTTTAATATGGAAAACACTCAAGTATTTTGGTGATGAGGCATTATGCATTTCAATTAAGAGGATAATAGGAGAAAACATGAGTGGTCTTTGTTCATGGGAAACAAAATACTGGCAATGGAGAATGTTTAAAACCAGTTCAACATATCATAAAGGGAGAGGAGAAGTATTTATGAAATTGCATCAAATTTAATAAATAGTTTCAGAGAAAATATTCCGAAAGGAAATATATTTGGGAAAGACTGAGCATTTCATTACAGCATTTTCAGAACAAAGCTATCAAAGTTTCACGTCCAATTTAACTAACAAAACTAAAATATTTTAAAGAGGGACTAAATAAACTGAAAACAAAATGTTTTGTTTCTGGTCAACCCCAGTCACAGTTTATTGTTTTGCCGGGGAGAAAATGAAAAAAATGTGGGTTGACCCCAAATTAGTTGTTTTCCTTGAGTTTTTTGGTTCAGCCATCATACCCACTGGTTTTACTAATGATGCATAAAAAGTCTGAGTAGATATGTGCCTCGTCCTCATTACTGCCTCACTGTTCATTACTGAATGCATCTGAGGGTAGCATCAAACATATTTGACCTCTCAACATGGTCCCTTTTCTTTCTCGGGGCTTTAAGTTCTTCATTGATATTTATCCCCTGTGCCACTGTGTTCCTTCACTGCACACAGTGAAATGCTTCAGTGTAGGCATAAACATCAGGTTTTTACCCACACCTGGTACTGTCTGTCCCATTTTCCTTCCATTCACAGTCTGCAGTAATAACAAACACCACTATCTTGTTTTTTTTTTAATGATGTGTATTTGTTTTAACATGTAGTATATAAAGTAGTAATCTTTCTGCATTTACTTAAAGTTACACAAATCAGTATGAGTTTTCTTAAAGAGAAATAATTCTGTGACAGCTAGTAATTCATAGAAATAATACTTTTATTCCTCCCCTAGAATAAGCAATACACAGTTCTGAGAATATGTAGAAAATATCTATGGCTTCAATGTCTGATTTTCCATTCCCCCCTCAGTTCTGTCTTTAATGAGAACTGAATAACATCTTCCCAGAGGTGATCTTGGTAGTCACAGTTTGGCAGATCCCTGAATCCACTGTATTTGGTTTGGAAAATTAAGTAGTTAAATCTAATAAAAATGAAATGACAAAGTTTGCAGGGGTATCACAGTTAAAAGAGTGCTAAAATTGACATATACCATTACTTGCCTGGATTCCCTCTCTCCCTCCTGGCTAATTCTGGATGTACTGAGGTGCTGATATGTTGCCATATAAATATGTTTAAAGAGAACAAATAGAATGAGACCACGGCATCTGTGCATTTGCAACACACTTTTTAGCTTCCAACTAGCCTTAAACCTACCCCTATACACAACTGCACAAACTAGGATGTAAATCATAAATAAAGTCCTTTTAAAAAAATTTTGTATTCTAAACTTAATGTGAAGCAAAAAAACCTCTTAATCAATTATAGTCCAAATCTGTAGAGCTTCATAAACTTAGTGTTGTGATCTGGTTATCAAGTGCTTATATATGCAGAATCCAACACACACACTCCTGCCTTCAAGATTCAGGGTCAAACCCACACATTTAACAGTGCAGTGTTACTGTCTGTTTATTAAAAACAAATAAATCTAGGCTAAGTTAGAAAAAGAGTAATTCTCTACAGAGCATAAATAAAGACCTTTATGCTCCCTTTCAGGAAACACCTTTCAGGAGATCAATAAACTTCCAGAAAGGTTTGGAAGATTATGTATCTACTTAGTAATTTCCAAAATAAGTACATGTCATCTCCTCTTCTGTGGCCATGCATACCTATGTAAACAATTCAAACTGTGATCTGTGATGCTCAGATGGTCTCTGTTAGTGTACAGTACAGAGCAGCAGACCCATTTCATGACATACACTAGAAAAACTGCTTTTCATTACTATAAATTACAGGACTTGTATTGTTTTATGTGTTTTTTTCATTGGAGGTCTTTGTCCCATGTTATGCCTTGGGGTGTTGGAAGGATATTAGAAGAAAGTGCCAAGGAAAGAAAGGCATTAACATTTCCGAGGGAGATAAAGGCCATCTGATTCAACATGTTTGTCTTTTAAAAATTCATTATTGCCCTGTATCTTCTTTTTTGTTACCTTTGCTTTAAGAAATAATGTATTTCACTAGTTGTAAATCTCGTTTGCTTGTATTTGTAACTTACTTGTATTTCTCTTGTATTTGTATTTATTTTCTCAAAATCTGATAACTGAAGCATTTGTTCCAGATGTACGAAAAATATGGCTCCATATCTGCTGAAGCAGTCAGTATTTGTGTTAGAAAAATAATAGTGAAATAGCTGCTGGGTCTCTCTTGAGAATGTGACTCACAGTTTAAAACCAGAGTAGATCCAATCAATGTGCCAGCTATGAAACCCCCCCAGTAGTAAATTTGTGTAGTTACCTGGAAGGTCAAAATGGCAAACGGGCTAGATAGTCATAAAAACCAAAGGGAAGACGTTCCTCACCTGAATTATTCACAGATAAAACATCAAATGACATCTTCCCAGGAAGTTCAGTGAACACCCTCTTAAGGAGACACTGCTTTTTATTCTCTTTTTAAGTGCACGGATTTTTAATTTTCTACAATCTTGTGAGAATCAGAAGAGATGTTGAACTTGCTAGGGAAATCCTGAAAGTTCTGCATTTTCACAGGAAAAAGCCTATCAATCAGCCTCGAACAGCTGCAAAGCCCTGCATTAGGTATAGCTGTCCTCCAACACGTACATGTGAAGACTTAGGAGAGAGCAAATAAATGCTGCAAAAACTCCTGCTGCTCCCTGTACGTAGACTTGCATCTTCGATCTCCTCTCCTGACAGTAACACAGTAGAGCCTTCTTGCTATGGGATTCCATGCTTCAGGTTTATACAGAAAAACAGAAGCGCACTGCAGGTTAGTTGTGTTTTACAGTAGTGATGCAGCAATTAGAAATTACTGCTAAAAGTGGTGTTTTCACATTCCTAAGACTTTTCTGGTCCCAGCATTTTGCCTGCATAAGTACTTTGTTAGGTACCTTCCCTGGCACCCAGGTATTCTAAAGAAACCGAAATGCTCCACGCTTACACAAGCAATGTGATTTCCTCTTTGTGCAAGGGGACTTCTGGCAGAAGAAGTCGGTCTTTATTACCAGTTTGGATCAAATGAAGCCCTGGCTGATAGCCTGCAGAAAAACAGCCAACCATAGCTTCCATGCAGACTCTTATCTCTAGTGACCTTAGGCCATTTTTCTTGGAAGTCCCACATTTCTCCGAAATCGTCTCGCCGGAACTGAAATTTTGGTCTGGTCTCTCAGTTGTTCATTTCTGGCTCTTTTGAAAACTGGTGCCCCATCTCCAGGTCCACACAAGGTCTGTGTTTTCTCCTCAATGCCATCTGTTGCTGACTCTACTAACAGAACCCATCTTTGTGCCCTGGACTTCTCTCATTTTGTCTGCTGCAGCTTTCTCCTGGTCAGAATTGACAGAGCTCAAATCTCTCTGTCTGTTAAAGCCATTTTCCTCTGCCACTACAAGGATGTAAACTAAATCCCTCTTTTTTTACTAGGATATTCAAGTGTATGTGTGTAAACAATACTCGTGGTGGAAGTGCCACAATCATTGTGGGGTTTGGAGCAAACAGAAATAATATTATAGACATGAATCTTGCACTTGGCATCTTGGAAGAAGAGCATTTTCGTATAGGTCGATCCTGTCCCTTGGAAAGGGAGTGGAAAAGGAAAATTGACAGATGATACAGGGACCAGGATGGGACTTCTTGGTCAACACGTGTAGTTCCTGTCACTGTAGGCAATTACATCATATAAACTCCTTCATATTGGATATATTCATGATACAGAACATATTTCTGCCCCAGGCTTGTTGTTAGTAGGCTGCACAGCAAACAGCTGGGCATACTCAAATGCAACCACTTGGCAAACAATATTCTAAGTTTTCATTTGGAAAACAAGACAGTTTTCAAAGGTGCAAGAAAAGTGCACTAAAAAATAAAGGTATTCTTTAGCAATAGGTTAAGGCAATCTTGATGATGTTCTTTATATGGAGGAAGATCAGGATTTTTTCCTTCACGGTCCAGGTGTGCACCTGGTCACCAACAGGGCTGTTGTGCACGGTGGGGACACCTCTTTAGGTCTGTTCCTCCATAAATGGTTTAAATGCCTTTCACTTACAAAAATTAATCAACATACACAACATACGTGGAAATCCAAAGAACACGGGGGGTTCTGTTTATTTCAAAGCATAATAATGCATTTAATTTATCAAATCCCCATTTTCTTTTGTACAATAAATCAGTTCATTATCACATTTTAGTGTTCATATTTCTCACGGAAAGCCAGAATCAGGGCACACCAAATTCTTGATGTCCCTAATGTTAAAAAGTGAAATCAGTTCTGAACACAACCTCTACAAACTTGCTAGCACAATCTATTTCAGGATGAATCTGTTAGAATTCTGTCTAGAACATGTGAATTTGATGATAAACGCTTGCTTTTATTTCAGTACGAAAGTACAGCTGGCAATTTTTACTATACTGCTAAATTTAATTTGTATCTTATAGTGCACGCTTAAAATTTAGAAACAACAGATATTTTCCTGGTTTGTAGACCAACAAAGTAAAAAAATAAATGCTGCTCCCATTTACCATCATAAGAGAGATTTCAAACCACAGTTAGTGTGTGCTGCTTATCTAGGAGAGCTGAGATGGGTGAAGTTTGTGTTAAGCAGAACTGTTCTTGTACAGTCTATTTCTGTGACAGGCACAGATGACTAAAAGATGAATGAGAAACTTAAATTCAAGGAGACAAAATATTTTGCTAAGTTCTACAAAGAGCGGGCTGTTTTGGACACATGTATGGCTCTTTGCTTTCTAATGCTGTGGACTACGTCCTCAAATGTTTCTCTGCCAAATTCAATGGGATTCTCCAGTTTTACACCACCTGAGTGTATGTGCCTGGCAAACCTGTGTGTTTATCAGAAAAAAAAGTTTAGCCCAACCTAGTAAGGACCTGATTCTGCCCATGTTTCCTTTACAGTATTACAATTCAGCAGTTATTCCCAATTTACTTGCACGCAAGTAAAATCAAAGTAGGAATCCCTGGGCTTTAAAACTATGAGGTTTTAAACTTTTATTTTAAAAGCAGTTTATAGGAACAGGAGCAGGACTTGAAGAGACTTCTAAGCAAACCAGTGTTTATGTTGACATATCACAGTTCTTTCACTAAAACTGCCTGGAATTTGTTAAAATTACTCATGTTTCCAAACAGATGTGGAAATGTGTAAGCAGTAGTTAAAAAATAAAAATATGATTATCACTAAGGGTGCTTTTCATCAACACTAAAGTAAGGCCAGGAATGCAGGAAGCAATTATTAATTGACATAAAAGCTGCACCTGAAATCATTAGGAAAAAAAAATGCTGTTTTCTTTTATGTTCATTTGCAGTTTGTTCTCCTTCACCTTGTTCAGTTCTAGCTTACTTTAGTGTTCCACTGCACTGTTCACTCTCTCTTTTTCTCCACCATATGGACTTCACTCTGATTCACCTCAAGGTCAGGACTTCAGTTCAACACTTTTACACCCATCCCAAAGCTTAATGAGAAGTGAAGATTCCACATTAAAATACCAAGGTCCAGCTCTAATACAGTATAAATAAATATTTGAACTACTCTGCTGTACTACCACTCACTGACTCACTGCCTTACACATGCTACTGATAGGACCGTCATAAAGCAAAACACACATCCTTGTGTGGTAGGTAGAAAAATATTTTCTTAGCCCTTTTAGAGCAAACTGGTAAACTCGAGCACAAAGAAGGGAAAGGCTAATGCTAGGGAGCTGTTTGTCACTTTGTGGTTTCCGTAGATGCTGAGCACTTAGGATTTCAGTGTGAGCGTGAGCTTCAGCTGTTCAGAGGGGCTTTACCAACTTAGTGTGACAACTGAGGAGCCAGCTTGCTGGCTTTGCAAAGCTTATGTACCAGGGAGATGAAAGCCAGCAGGAAGGTACAGCATACTGAGGGGGCTACAAGGTGATACTGGTCAGTCTAAGTGGCCATTGCACAACACACTCTCCTTACCAAAGTTTTTGAAGTGAATTTTAGTGATCTTTGAAAGAGTACAATGTAATAGCTTTGCAGATAACATGACCTCTATTGAAATGATGGCTCGGTAAATACTGTATCTCTGTGTTAGAAAACAGGACAAATGGACAATTAGAGCAGGTATTAGGGAGATATTCCAAGATACAGGATGTGGAATAGCAATTTTGGAGTATGCTGTAAAGAATATCCAGTGACAAGATTTGTTTTCCAGCTATTGTATACAGGGAGAGACAAGTATTTTTTGAGATGGTCAATACATATTTGACAGAGCAGCAAGTCATAAAGAATTCACAGCTTACAGGCCTGAATGTGAAGAAGGATGGTAATCGCTTCCCCATCACTGAGAGGAAAACGAAGAACTCTGACAGTGTTATATTAATGGCTGGACAGGGATAAGTAGATGTCAGAAGATCATCTATCCATTTCATGCTTTCTATCCAAACTAGAATAGGAGGCAACTAGTTTGGAGCATCCATATAGCAAAGGTAGTAAGAGACAAATTAGGGAATAATACCATGCAATAATAGGTTTTAGAAGGGAAGGGATAAAACCAGATAATTTCATACAATACAGAAGAAGGTTGAGGGGCTATCCTTTGAGTGAAAAGATGAAGTAGCAGTTTGTAAAGTAGTGGGATAAGAGAAGTCACGAAACACAAAGGTTTCTTTCAGAATTCAGCAGAATTCTTCATTTTCTTGGTTACACAAATGAAGCTAATGTGACGGCAGAATACAGCAATGAGCTGAAAAGAAAGGTAGAGCAGAAAAAAGGAATAAAGAAATGCGCTTTAGGCAACTATAATGGCATGACAGGAGCACCAGGATTCCACTGCAACATCACAGGAAAACGGCACATAAAGTTTCAACAATTATCTGTGAAAGCGTAATTGTCAAAAAAGAAGAATAATACATCATTATCCCCTCAGAAACAGCATTCAGATGAGCAGGGCCAGTAGGCCAAGTCCTGGCCTCGATTATTGCATTGGTTTTCACTGCAGATTTAATTTGTGTTTGAGATCTGAATTCTGTCCAGTGTAAACCAACTTACTACTAGTGCCTGGAAGGAACAAGCTACCTTATGGACAGTAGTAAATGCAGTTACAAAAGGTGTCAGTGTTCATCAGACAGATGCATTTTAAACCATTTGAGAGTTAGAAATCTGCATTTAAAAAGTGGAGACAGTGCTCTAAATGTGGAGAAACCATATTCATAGACTTAACATAAGCAATTAGATGGACTCTGTGTGAGGAGGACGTCTGCTTACAGTGTGGATGAAAGGCATTAACACATCTGTGCTGTACAAATGTCTGCAGTGAGTCACTGACTACATCACACTGTGCGGCAGGCTCCAGCCACACGCTCCGTGAAACTCCTCTGGCAATGGCACAGTGCCCTGGGAGCTCCTATCAGAGTGGTGTGCTGCAGAGGAGACAATCACAGGTTACCCTTCTGCTGTCCTCAGGCCCTAGCTCCTTTTGAAAGCTGACTTGGGCAACAGATGGTCACCATTCCTTGACCTCAGTGAGTCCTGTTTCAGCCTTGGTAATTCACACAAGCTAAGGAAGTGTTAATTGATGAGCACCGAGTTCTTATAGACCATCATTATTCCTGATGATAGGGTTTCAGCCAAGTGTTGGCTGTACTTCCAGCTGTAGGGGTTGCTGTAGACTGGAATCCATTACTCCTTTCAGGGAGGTCCCAAGGAACAACACTGGTGTTACTCTGGTGGACAGGTACAGATCTTGCCATCCTGCTCAAAATGCCTGCCAGATGAGTCCAAGGATTACTGTGGAGGCAGGTGTCACATCTCCATGCTGATGGCTATCTTCTCTTTCTGTTGATAGATCGTACATCAGGGGGAGACTGGAACTCTGATGAAGACGAGGAACCACTTCGAAATGTCTGTGCTCGAAGCAGTGTTGAATATGTAAGTAGTGAATATATTACTGAGGAAATTTTCCATGTATTTGTTAGTCAGATTCCTAACTTGGCAGTGGTGTTAATACTTCAGCTGCTCCTGGATGCATTTACAGCAATGATGTGGCAAAGGGCTTTGTTCCATGTGTCTCCGTAGAATGGGGCACTATATTTTTATAAATGTAGGGTTTCTGAGATTTATTCCCTACATTTGTCTCACTGGGATTACTCTAGTGTGTGTTCTCTCTGTGGCACTGTGCCAGTCACAAACTGAAGCTGAGGAAGCCTGCAGNCTAATGATAGGACAAGGGGCAATGGTTGTAAACTGGAGCATAGGAGGTTCCATGTAAATATCAGGAAAAACTTTTTCACTGTGAGAGTGACAGAGCACTGGAACAGGCTGCCCAGGGGGGTTGTGGAGTCTCCTTCACTGGAGATATTCAAAACCCGCCTGGATGCGTTCCTGTGTGATGTACTCTAGGTGACCCTGCTCTGGCAGGGGGGGTGGACTAGATGATCTTTCGAGGTCCCTTCCATCCCTTAGATTCTGTGATTCTGTGATTCTGTGAAGGTTAGTGCAGAGACCAACATACATTGGTGCTCCAACACCCAGACTGCTTTCCAGATACTTTATGAATGGAAGCTTAAATTCACACGTTAGTACAGGAAACCTCTGGGTCACATTTAATACAAAGACCCCACTTGCAAATGGTTTATGAAATTACAAAAAGGAGTTTTAAAAAACGTCTAATAAGTTGCTAGAGACTTTTATGAATCTTGCACCTAATTAGTCTTCTAATTCTAATGAGGAACATAAATCTCATCCTTTTGGAATATCTTTAGGGATATTAACTAAACTGGATAAGGTATCTAGAATGCAAGTAAACTTCCCTTCTAGATAAGAAGAAAGTATTTTATGTTTTGAAGATTTCAAGATCATATGCACATGGTTAAAGTTTTTAGTTTAATTCCAAGGAAACAAGAAACTTGAGGTGGTCATGGAAGGACTATTTAAACAGACAATTTGTCTTTAAATCAGAGTTTCCCTAGAGAGTAGATATTCCCCCAATTACTACTCTGAAATGTTATTTTCATAGTTACAAAGCACCATGCAAATCTATCCTACTAAATGGGTACTAATGATCATTACTATTATTTAACAGCATAACAGGTGGAGCTCGGAGCAGTGAGCACTTTCCTTTAATATGCAGTGTGCCATAATGTTTTACTTGTTCTTAAAATTAAATGGTCGGAATATGTTAATCACAAAATCTAGTATAGGGTGTCTGTCAGATCAGTGCTAACGATTGCTGTGTGCCCCAAAGACAAAGACAGTAGTTTTGCAGTATAAAAATTTGGTGTTATTCTGGAAAAGACCTTGCCCTTGGCTGTTGAATGTCACATGCAGTATTCAGACTATGCACTGTGCAGTATAGGGCAAACCCAGCACAGGCAGTACCGTATGCTGCATTATCTTTACAGTTTCTGCCTTGTTGATTCCGTTAATGCACACAATTACAAATAGCCAGTGTGGATTTAAAAGGCAAGTTTGCATGTGTGAATTACTTGTAAAGGGAATCTGAGATATTTTACAACACGTGTAATGATATATGCTAGTTAGATGACAGCCACTGGGGAAAAATGAATGGGGAATGTTCTTCAGTTTCTCTCTAAATGGCTAGAAAGAGTCTTCTGAAGGTGACAGAAAGGGAGAACGAAGTATATGAATCATCTCTACATCTCCTACATTTTGTTGGAAATTTTTCTTACTCAGATGAGCACTCAGATGTTTAGTAACTTCCTCTGCTGGCCATATAATATCAAACAGTTTTTATTCCAGATAATCAAAATGTCTGAAACCTTTCCACTTTCAATTGTTTGGTGATGTACTTTCCTATTTTTTTAAACCCTTCATACTACTATATGTATTAACAACAGAGAGTCCTGTCCAAGTTAATCAATAAGCCACTTCAGTTTTGTGTAAGGAACATAATTGCATTCTTTCTTCAACATTCTATTTGGCTTCAGATTTTTTATGGTAGATATTTAGAGAGCAAAGAGATTTTTCAAGCTCTCTCCTACCCCAGAGCGTGTATTTTAGGATCCAAGTTCTTTCCCCTGTCTAATGCCTGTCTAGTTACAGAACTCATAAGTCAGCAATATGAAGTCTAATTAGGTAAGTAATTGTGGGTATTGTTCAATGAACTGCGTCCTGTGATAATCTCAATGTACAGTGAGAAAATTTATATTTCTGCATGTTTGAGCTTCAGCTTTCCAGCATTTTAGGTGTTGTTTAGTGTGCAGTATAGTCTAAAAATGAAAAACACAGAACTACTGGAGTAACAGTGACCTTCCAGAGTGAATGACAGACAATACCACAACATTTTTTTTAATATAACCAAAGTTTTCTTTTTTTGACAAATGCTTAGTCTGTGGTTATAAAACTGTCAGGGATGTAGTGTCTTCATAACATTTTGAAAAAAACCTAGAATACAGATCTAGAATAAGGTTTATATACCATGGCACTGAAGAAGTGCCAAAGCTACTCCCATTTAAGAGGAACCTGTGTTCCTTTTCAGTGTGATGGCCCAGACCTGATTAGTTACCTGTCATGGCATTACCTACAGGCCCACAGAGTCACCGATTTGAAGGCCAGAGTAGACAATTATATCCATCTAGTCTGTCTTGGGTTACATGGGAATGTTTTTCATTCAGCAGTTCCACACGAGGTCAAATATTCTGATTTAATTAAACAACATCTATTAGAAAATCATCGCATCTTAAGCTGAAGTGATTCACAGAAAGTGCACCACTGCTGTAGCGAATCTTTCCAAGTGATATAAAAAAAATGCTATAACTTTAATGTTAAAAAGTGCATCTCCTTTATAATTTTTGAAGGGTAAACTTCCAGCCGCTGGCACCTTTTACATCTCTGTTAGCTAATTTTTTTCCAAACCTTAAATGCCACAAAGTGATTTGCAGCTAATGGAACAGATGGTCTCCATATCTCTTTAAATTTTGTAAAATTTGGGTGCTTTGTGATGACTCTGTCTAAAATTTTGTAACTGCTTCAGAAACCATATTCTAAAACTTCATCATAAGTGTTAGGGCTCATAATTTGTGCTTAGACTTCAAATTCACATTATTTCACATACTTTTGAGGAAGAACATTTTTATGAAGTGCAGGACTATAACTGCATTCACCAGATCAATACAAGTCACTTATTTTCTTTGTTGAATTACTTAGAAAATAATGCATCTCTTAAAGAACACACAATTTTGACTAAAGAAAAAGGGAAAATTAAATGTAAGGAAGATGTGCAGTGTTCAGTTCTGTGCCCCAGTTTTGTTCCTGCTACACAAAAAGTTTACTGCTTATTGTCTTCAATCTGTACCCATGTGTTCAGTCATATGGACAAAGAGAACAGTTATCCCCTATGCTATACTGGATCATTGCATACAACTATATAATTACCCACATCTGTCTACAAACTGCTTTACATCCACATAAATCTGTACCCTTTCTGAAACAGGACAACAATATCATCTATTTGTGAAAAAAACAAACACTAAATATTTTGGTGAATTTATTTGGAGTCATACTACTATGTAAGTGTAAAACCTTAAAAAGAAGTCATATATGAAAGTTACTTGTGCTATAAAAATGTAATAATCTACCTTTTAAAAACTTACATTTTTAGTGTTTAGTTTGTTGAGAACCACATGCTATGAATTCAGAAAGTAATTAAACAAATTAGAACAGAATACTTTAGGAATGTTCTGAAAGCAGGCATATAAAGCACTAATCAAATGGAAGGAAAGAGTTTCCATCCTTGGAGCTTGCTGGTTTGTATTTTTTTTTACCATAGTAAAGTAGGTTCAAGTCTTTTTATCCAAACATTAGTATCCTTTGGATACATGTGCCCAAAAATAAGAAAGGAGTTGGTTTTGCTGACCTGAGAAACCAGTCACTAGGTACAAGTGATTCACCATGTGGGAAATGATAAAGTAACTGCATTCTCTTTTTAACCTCGAACTATTAAATAGTTCCTTGGGACTGTTGGGGTATGTAAAAGAACTGCTGTCACTTTAGAGCAGACAGCAAACCAAAAATTACATGATTTTCTCAAATTAAATTCATGACTAGTGAATCAATTTCTACTAAAATAACCCAGTTCTGCATTTCAGAGATCAGGGAACTCCGCAGGGTAAATTCAGTCAGTAGTTTGCATTAGTGGTACATGAGCTCACTGGTCCAGGGAGGCAGAGTATGAATGAGATGTTCATTCACTGATGAAAGTACATAAGCTATACTACCCTGTCCTTATAATACTTTTGTAGCCTACATGAAAGCTGTACACATTGAGCTTAATTCTGAAGCCAAGTTTTTTGTGGACTCAGCTGTGGACAACCTGCCTCACTTCCAGGCTTCCCTGTGTGTGGAGGCAGCGGAGAGAGGCAGCGGGGATCGCAGGGCTGCTGGATGACTTCCCAAAGACAAGGCCAGTGGCATCCAGGGAAATTCCACCAGCAGCACAAAGGGAAGGGATGGGATGGGAAAAGCACAGAACAGGGCTGAGCACAGAGTGCCTTAGAGCCTTCAGAGTAGAACAGGCCACTTGAGATTAGGATTATGATCTTGAAATCACTGAAATTATGTCTCTGCTGCTGAGGTGACTGCTGTATCCACGTGCCACATGAGTTACTGATTTCTTGAGCTACACACACAAAAATGAGCAGCACAGATCTATCGTAAGGTATGGCAACCCTGTTGCGTTCTAGGATGCCTTCACTTTCCTGAAAGAGCACCATGATCTTTTGTACCATGACCATTCTGGCAAGTTGTGAATATGACCACTTAGGGGCCAGACCCTCAGGTATGTTTTGGTTTTAGATACCTTTTCAAAAGGCTTCATAAAAAAGGAAGGGAAAGATAGCTTTACTGGATAGTAGGATAGCATTAATTTTTTAAATATACATAAATAATGTTCCTGTGACAGTGGAACCTACCACATCAAACACTTCCCTAATCATCTGAGTCAAAAGCTATAGATTTTGTCTTAGTAGAAGTCACAAAGCATTACACCACTGATAGATTCTGATATGTTATTTAAACAGTGCTATACTCATAGCTATGCACAACCAAATCTCCAGTGCTGTAATGAGCAAGGTCAACTGGGTTACTTGAAGTTTTGGTTTTTAAATGACTTCTATAAAAATATTTAGCCTTAGGGCTTTTAATTTTCTTGTTATATCTACCATATTTATCAGTTTTTGGTATTAAAGCACACTGGAATAATTTTATAAAAGTGTTTTTTTTATTATTTTTTTAGTGTTTCAAAGTAGACTGTCCAAGAATATATAATTTACAATACATGCCCATTAATAAAACAGTACTGTAGCCAGAAAACAGGTGTGATAGTACTTTTCTTTTAAAATGATAACCAGTTCATCACCCTGAGTAATTTTTATGTTTCTATGGTGAATGCTTTTTCTGCAGAGGAGGCCTGAGAGTTTGCTGGCTGATCGAGTCTTTCATCCAGTGTATTTTCAGTCTTAACCACTATGGGAGATAGGTATTAGAAATCCTTTCCAGAAGTACCCTTTAACTTTAGGAGGAGAGGGTGAGAACCCTGCTCATTGTAAGGTACAGTCTGATACAGTTATCCTTTTCTTTTGATGACAGTGATTATGTGACATGGCTGATTGTGATGAGGAGTTGATAGCCATGACTGTAGAATTAATATCTTAGAAGATCTCCTTCCATCCTGCTCTGCTAAAAGTGAGATAAATGGTGCTGCAATGGAGTTTGCCCTTTGAAGGTCAGTCTCCATACTGCACATGAAAAGAATCCTTCCCATTCATGTTTTACAAGAACAGTATTAACATTCACCAACACTTCAGCTTTCAACATGTGATAAGCTTGGTTAACAAAAATGCCAACTCCTTGTCTTCTATGGGTACTTATTTCACAAAGCAAATCAGCTTGTTTCTACATGAGTATGGACCTCCTGGACTTCTGTGAATGTCTGTGAGTGTGGTGACCCAGGGCAGTGAAAGCCATGTGCAGTACAATGTCATTTAAGCTCCATTCAGAGAAGTCTGATCAACTTGATGCTGAAAAGAGCTGCTAAAGCGGGTGAGCTACTTACATGAGGGTTGCTGATGTTGCTGAAATTGGTGCAGCATAGGACTGGTGCAGTTTTTTAGAGCTCCATAGTATACAAGGCTCAAAGGTCAGACTGAGAGAAACTCGCAGTCCTATATAGGATTTATTAAGCTCATTAAAATAACACCCAGTCCTAAATGAGCCACAGCTTTACTTCCTCTCTGTTGTGGCTCTTGAAGCTCAGAGAGTGTGATTCCCTCACACAATAGCAGCGAGAAGCCACAGATCGAAAGCAGCTGCCACCGTGTTTGCAAAGGGGAATGTGCTCCTAACAGTCTGCAGTTTCTGTCCCAGAAGTGCTGCAGCTACTGGTTTACCCCATTCAGAGATGTCTCTGTTTGAGTCAGAGGCTCTAGTAACCTTCTCAGAAATGGAGCTGAAGTCTAGTCACTTCAAAAGAAAAAAAACCCAACGAAACTGACTGCAGAACAGCCTGGGTTCACCCTGTCTCCCTCCATTACACTGCATCTGTCACTGCAAAACCCTATTACATTACTGTATAATCAGAGGGGGAATGAAAAGGTAGGTCTTGCTATCAGTTCTTCTGTGAGATCTAAGGCTTATCACGCAGTTCCTCTGCTAACCCCGAGTACTACTCAAGTACTTTCCAAATCTTGAATACGTGATGTATCAAATACTAAATATCTGTAGGCAATCCCCAGACATCCCCTCAATGCCTGTAAAAGTGTACGCACTGAAATACACATCCAAAACACACCTTTGTGGTACTAAACAACACCCTCAGTGTATAACCCTGCGCTCTGAAAGATCAACTGCCAGCAAAGTGCAACTTCTGATCACTGGAGATGCTTGTGATCTTGGAATGGTTGCCTTTTGGTGGGAAAAGGGGCAACAGCAGCTGGACATGAAGGAAGAAAGATGTTTAGGGAAAATTCTGTTAGAGCTGTTCCGAGCTGCACAAACTCCTAGAATTAATAAGGGAATCTAGAAATTTTACAGAAGTGCTAGGTTAAGGCAGAAATTGTTACCTAAGGAATTCTGCCTTGTGGCTTGGAAATAAAATGGAATTAAAGGATGCTGTCCTTGGTTTGTGAACTGTACTTTGGACACAGATCTTGAAATGGGGACTGTAGGAAATCAAGGGGTGTATATGCTAGATATAACAGCAATGCAGGTTGCAGATCCAAATGAAAGAGAAGTTTACACATCTTAATTGATCAGTAAGCAAGACTTTTCCCCCCGTATACTAAATAAGCTACAAAAGCAGAAGTTAATAGTAAGGGAGGAAAATGATTCTATGTGTACCATGCATCATTCACTGTACACATAGAAAGTCCATTTCATGTTAAAAGGAGACCTGCCTTTGTCTTCTAAACACAGCAGGTTGTGAGTGGTATTTGGTATGATTGGATGAAGCTCAAAAAAGTAACAGCAGCACAGTTGCAGAATAATTCAAATCACAACCCCCAGTATCTTGTCAATGAGTGGTAACCATGCACACATTGCAGTATTTGACACGGGTTTTAAGAGTGGGAGATGTGGCATCACTGGCACTCACTAGAAATACTGTAAGTAATGTCATGTCAGAAAGTCAAAGCATAGGATGGTCAAACAATGCAGGGAAAAGATCTGGCAGCCTTTGTGGTGCTCATGACAAAGGTAGGGGACACGCTATTCAACTGGGAGGAACAGCAGCCTTCCATCAATTCCTCTAGCAATTTCTCGAAGCTTTCTGAGGCAGCAAGAACCACAGTTCATGCAGGATTATAAACTCCAACAGGCAGCCTATGTGTCAAGCCATGCTGTTCTTTGACGACAGCACATTCTATCAATCAGCATAACAAAAGATTGATGAGAATAATAATCCAAAGGCTGTGATGTGTACAATGGAAAAAAAAAAGAAGGGTGTCTTCCTTGGAGCTTGGAATTTTTGTTATCTTGACCCACTTGATAAATGCCATAAAACATACTGGTTCCATAGGCCTGAGCAGGAAGAGATGACAGGGCCACCTTGGCACTCCTGCTTTAATCTGCCATCCCATGCAAGTGCATGGGAAAGGCATCAGAAGTCATTCGCTGCCGGTGAGAAGGCAGTGGGGAGGATGGCAGGAGGGCAGTGGATAAGCCTCCTTCCAAAGGCCTCCAAACTGACTGAGGACACAGGAGGGGCAAGAGCACTCTGATGCTCCTTAGCTGCCCCCAGGTCACACAGGCAGCCTGCCTACTGCCTAGCCTGGTGGTGTATTTGTACTTCAACTCCCCTAACGGTACTGACTAAAAAATAAATAATTAAATAATTCATCTCTTCTGCTTCCAAAAAGCTGAAGCTGGCAACTATTGCTTCTTTCAGTTTCCTTTCATTTTTATCACTGATTCCATACTATGGTGTATTTTGCTGAGTATACAAATACTGTACACTACTATATATTGATCTGCATATTAGGTATGCAATAGTGACTACTTGGATAAAACATTGTCAAGTTTCTCATCACCTCTACCATCTCCTTTTCTAACTCTTACAGTACATCAGTTCCAATGTTTCAGCACAGAATAGAATTATGAACCAGAGGTAATGTTTAATTACACAAGACCAGAAGCTGCCTTTCAACTTTTCACACTTTTGGATTGTGAAAAGCTTGAGTTTGTGCACCCAGACTCTATTACAGTCTTGCTTCCAGTTTCTGCAGTTGAATCACAAAGTTTTAGTTTCCCTTCATCAGACAGTAATTATTCCTTCAAGAACTTTCAGGCTATTTCCCCTGGAGCCAAGTGAAGGAGTTTTAGTACATAAATATAGTTTTCCGTATAATTCCTAGTACTTAATTTGGGATCCAGAAAGTTTCCATCTTCCTCCCTATGGATTTTGATACCCGAGCCATATTCCTATTTAATTTGAAGCTCTGCTGTTACGTCGCACCACTGCTGAACCTAAAAGGTTGCTACTTCCCCTGCTTATGTAGAGATAAGTTCAATCACTTCTCATCAAAGTTCTTCTCATGCTGTGTCACCCTAAATTCATGCATCCGCATTTGTACTGGAGTCTGCTCTTCTTCCCTTAACCACCAAAAACCTTTGTGATCAACATCTTTGCAGTCTAAGAGTCTCCAAATCCATTTATGAGCACAGTAAGCATTAATGTGCATTTTCTTTCCATGTGCACCATATTTAGCAAGAATCCCCCAGCATCTTTCCTGCACTAAAACACCCGAAACCTATCACAAAAAGATTTCTGAAAGACAAATTCATTGATGTATTAATGTGATAATGTAATTTTAGATTTTGCAAAACAGTCCCTTTTCCAAAAAAGGAAATGATTTAATGGTTTCAAAAATAATATTAAAGCAAATTTCAACTGCGCAACATTTAAAGTCAAGTCAAATAGCATAGTCACATTTTACATGGTAGTCTTTTTAAAAACTACGTAATGTCACGCTTCATTTTGTAATATTTCTCTTATTACCAAGACTTAACAAGCTACATAAGCAAAGCTCTCTCCTTTGTAGTTAGCTTGACATCTGAGAACAGTTTACAATGCCACTGCTCATTGCAGGGACTGCAAAGTGATGTCAAAAAAAAGTTAATTTTGTATGTGTGAAAGAATTGACAAGTTGAGCCAGTCAGTTAGAAATGAGACTTTATATTTCAGTATGTTAGTGATCACAACTTCTCGGAAAAAAACCAACGCAATAGTGACTTGGTGGGTTTGTTTAGTTAGTGGCTTCTTAATGTATATTCAGGTAAGGCCTTTAAAGGTTGATAAATGTGTATTAACAACCTGTACAGCATTAAGGAAGCCTATGAAGACCATCCAAAAATGTACATACAGAAAAGCTGTGGATAAGCCATTTTAGATGGTGAAATGCTTTTCTCACAGAAGTAGGAGAAAGCTCTTTTTGTCGCATCACATTAATATAACTTTTCAATAATACTGGCTCAATCATTTGCCTCATTCTATGCATTTACTCAAATGTTTTGTAGTTTATTCCTTTTACCCCAGTTATCAGTCAGAGCTACGGCAATGAGCAAAACTTCATTTTTATCTTACATGCTTGATTCAATGATACTTCAACACCTCCTCCCTCCTACTCTCTCTTTGCTTCTACCACCTGCTGCATTTTGTGGGAAGTCCAGACTGGGATCTCTGTAACAGAAACTGACTTCTTCATGTTGGAAACCGAACCTGCTATCCTGATCTGTCCTTTGGTTTGCAAGGATACTAACTGACAATGATTAGCAATTAGAATACCAGAATACAATTTGTAAGGCAAGTATGTTTGTGATATCTGCAGGCCGTATCAACATCTTAGTCAATAGCTATGTTTGTTTAATGACTGTAGTAAGTACAAAACCTAGAACTGCCATATGAGGTCAGACTAAAGGTCCATGTAGCTCAACACATTGTATACTCTGATAGAAATCAGTCCTGGATGCTTAGGGAACAGCCTCTGTAGAGTGAGTGCTGACCTTGCTCTACCCTCCTAGCTCCTGGTTATTAGCAGTTTAAAGATTTTTTTGTGCTGAAAGCTATAAAGGGATCTATCCTCCAAGAAGCTGTTCTACCACTCTTTGAAACTATTTACAGTTCTGATTCCACAACATCCCATGGCAATGAGTTCCAAGATTTAAGCACTGTGAAGAAGTACTTCCTTTGTCTCAGTCATTTGCCTAATCATTTCATTTACTGCATGCCTTTCCTTGTGCAATGAGAAATAACATCCATCACTGGATTAACTAATCATCCACCATTTGTCTTCTCCATACCATTAGTATCTTCCTCGATCACTACTTCTGCCAGCCAGAAAGTTGTCACAAGGTGTCTCTTCACTGATGCCCTGTTCACCCTTCTCTGCATTGTGTTCTTCTTGACGCGGGTGCAGTCCTGCAGATGTGGAAGCACAATGGGATTCCCCAGTGACACAATGGTGATCGTCTTCCATTTCATTCTCAATTGCTTTTTTAATAACACTCAAAATTTTCTTTGCCTGAGGTTTAACCTCTGATAAGCACAAGCCTGGTCCCATGGACGAGACACCCATTAGAAGCTGGAACACATCTTCTGGTTTAGTTTCATCCAAAGGGAGGGCGGTCACTGCTCTCCAAGACAGCTCCGTGATGCAAACAGAGGTGTGGTAAATGGGATCACAGGGAGATTCACTTCAAAAGCATGCACCTGATTCAAATTAAAATACTAACATAGACACACCCAAAAACTTTCCACAATGATTCCAAGATCTCTCCTGAATAGTAACGGTTTCTTCAGGGCTCATTGTTATGCATGTATAGTCAGAATTATCCTTCCTTTGATCATTAGCTTGCATTTATAAACACCGTATTTCAGCTGCTCTCATCCAGCTCTTCACTGTCAACTTTTCTCTTGACAATGCTAATAACAATCTCTAAATTATCAGCAGTAAATGCAATTCTTTTCAAATAATTGACAATTCTGTTGTACGACACAGGTCCCAGTACTGATGTTTGGACACTCTACCATAACTGCCCTTCATTGCTTCCTCTCTGAACCAGATCGTCCAAGAGGTGACCAACCCTTCTGGACCACAGCTTTGTTTCATTATTAGCCGTTCCTGTGGGATCTTACTAGGTTTTCTGAAAATTAATTTATACCAGGCAGAGCCATTTTATCTAGATATTGACTAAGAGTTCTGTGAGATGTGACTTCCTCTAAGAGCTCATGTTAACTCTTCCCCAAATCAAGACATTCACAGATATCTGCTCATTATATTTCTTTTTATAGGTGCTACTAATTTGCGTGCAATGGAGCTCAGACTTAGTGGTGTGTAGTCCCTGGTATCCCTTCTTAATCCACTGGGTGCTGAGCACATGTAAGTGATTACAGTATTGTAAGATGATTTCAAATAAACCCCACAAAATCTAAATAAATGCCGCAAAGTGCCTTATGGAAGAAGATATCTTCATTGTTCCAGTTCTGCCCCTCTGAAGGAACGGGCTGCGAGTTTTGTGGGTGGTCTGTGAGAAATTTAGCAAAGCCCAAGTGGGGCAACTGCTATTTTCAAAGAAAAGAGTCTTTCTGACAGATGTTTTCAATACTGTTTTTGCTTTAGTGTTTTGTTGTAGCCTACTGATCATGCTGCTACCTATTTCCCCTTCTTTGGTAAACCACAAGGAGAGTAATTTTTTCCTATACAGGTCAATCATATCAACTTCTTGTGAAAGTTTTTAGAGACCTAATAGATTTGTAACAATATTTCATGTTATGACTGATGATGAAATAGAACTGATATAGTACTGGAATCTACATTTTCTCTGTGTAACAGAAGAAAACAGATTGAAGCGTATTTTCCTTCAGCTTTGCAATATTACCAGTCTAAAGTTTTGAAAATAAACAGAGAGTGTGACATTGTTATTCAACAGGCCAAAAGGATGATTTTCCTTTTGCCAAAACCAGAATATTCTTATTTGCATGAATGTAAGGCAAGTCAGCATTCACATACCCCACTACTAGTTGCCCTACATTGTAAATATATAAATTGTTTGACATATTATAATGTTCTAATATTTTAAACACAAGGGACAGTTAACTATTGAATTGATGGGTTTTTGCCAGTGTCAGGATGCCAGTGTCATGAAACGTGCTGTAGAAATTGTCTGAAAAATATATGGGTAAAGAGGAACAACAAAAAGGGACTGCACTAATGAAAATGTCCACAGCCAAGAAACTGTAATACTGCTAAAAGTCAAATGAATGGACAAAGAAACACTATTTACAGCATAGCTGGCCACCACAATTACTCCATTGATTTAAAAAAAATAATTAGCCAGTTTCTTTCAGTATTAGACCACATTTAAATTTTGCCATTATTTGAACTGTCTTTCTCTAAATATTTTAACTTTCAGAAACAATTGCTAAACAATGAGTTTATTGCTGGATTTTAATTTTGAATCAAAGCTCAGCCCAAAGTAAAGCACTGTGCTTGTCATACAGACAGTGCTACAAAAAATTTAGGTCATTTTAATCTTCGGATAGGTAGGAACACTGAACCTGGACAACTAAGGGGAGATTGCCCAGTTCAGTGTCTCTGGTGGTGGGAACATCTTCATTGCATGTGTTTAGGCTTTAGATAGTGAGAAAGGGCATATTTTCAGTAGCTCTTCCAAGCAGGAGTATGCTTATGAGATGTATCTTGAGATAAACCACGCTCGATCCAGATAAAACGCTTCATCAAGATTGTAACAGAACTGTAGCATGCATAAGAAATCAATTGGTTTTCAGTATCCCAAAATATGCCAAGCAGTTTACAGAGTAATGAGGAAGTTGGAATCGTGGCAGCAGAGTGACGTTGTAGGTAAACAAGACAGTCATTATGTGCGTTGTAATGTTCCATATGTGGCTGGACACTGGAATTTCTTAGTAAGATAATGAATATTGCTGGAGTGATCCAGTTGTGCTTTTGAAACTGACCCAGTATCTTTGATCTAGAGAACTACAAGACCTAGGCAGAATGGACATTTGTTACTGGCTTTCTACCTCAGTTTAATCTACTGTCCAGATGATTGCCCAGTTTAGGACTGAAGAATACTGTCTGCACTGCAAATCACACCTAATCTGAAATACAGTCCTGAAAACTTTCATCGGGCAGCAAGATTCCTAGATTTCTACCAACTGAGAGTAACACTGTTCACAGGTTACCTTATTTTGAGGACAGTTGTCTGCTAAAAACTGATTTTGATAATAGATCGCTGACATGTATAGATAAATTCCTGATTCTTCAAAATAGTTGTTAGTAAAGCTTTCCCACTGAAACCCAAAGATGCTTAGCTGGTGGGAACAAGCCCTGTATGACTGGAACCAGCATAGCTTGCCATTCTGCAGAAGGAGTAGGTGCTTAACTCTGTTCTGTATTCCCCAGAGCCTCCTTCAAATCACAGTCTTGTTCCTTCACACCACGGAACTGTTGTATCAATAAAGAGGTATTTTAAGTTCAGAACTAATAATGTTTACTTAAATACACCATCTTCTTGCAAGCCACCTCTGCCTTAGAAGATCCATATGTGAAATACTTTAAAAATAGATTTCTGCTTTCCAGTTCAATAAGCAGGTTTAAGTATGTGTCTCTCCGATGAAGCAACTCCACTGAAAGAGATGCAAGATGGAAAGCCACAACGTTCAAAGATGAGCTCCTCACTTTGTAAAATAAAGCTTAATTCCTAAACTCTGCATCTGCAACCCAAACCTAGCATCCAAACGTTCAGCCGTGTTCTCGCCGATTTGCATGTCTCCACATGTAATAAGGATTCAGCGGGCCAAACAGTGCCATTATTATCTTCAAGTTTTGACTTTGCTGGTACCTGAGTGCAGGTATAAATGGGAGATGTTGTAACTCATCTGGAAATACATTCTCTTTCTCTTGGATCACAAGAGCTAAAATAAACTGCAGCTCATTCTTACACAGTGGCATAAAGAGACTAAGATTTAGTTGAAACCTGTGACTATGGTGGACAAGCCTCCTACCCATGAGCACTGCACCATTACAGTGAAAAGATGCCATTTTTAAAAGACACTTTTACACACAGAGCAACACCTTCATGCAAAAAACGCTGAGTTTTAAAGACTGATTTTATTATTGTGATCCAGGAATATATGCATGTGACAGTCCTCTTCAGAGATTTAGCTATAATCTTCAGATCACTTACCTCAGGTGTTGCAGTATAATCTGACACAATGTTAAATTAAGACTTTAGATTTCAACATCATCATCCCTGGATGTCTAATTGTGTTTGTCGTACATAACTCCTCAAAATATTAAAATTCAAAAAAAAAGCATCAAAGTCAACTTCATGAGCAACTCCATGATACTGATAACTGATTCATATATTCATCAATAAAGTGGAATTTTATTGCAGTAAACTGGATGCTCTGTATTAGGAAAAACAAAGTTAGCTGCACTGTTCATATTGAATTTTTTTCCCCTCCAAAGCCACTTCATATTCTTTTAATACCAGAGCCTTTCCGAGAGAACTATTTGGGTTCAGATAATGTGAGAACTAAATGTACATGGAGAATGCAAGATATTACTTCAAATTACTGACAACAACTTTAATGTGAATCAACAAACTTGGTATTTAAGAGTAAATACATTACCCTTTCTGTTTGTTACCAAAATTAATGAGGATTTCCTATCAACGCATCCAACAGCATATTTGAATCATAAAGCAAGATAGGGCTGCCTTACTGATGGCCACTGTGAATACCCTTTTGTCAGTCCTTTATTTTCAGTTTGTTATTTCCAAGGAATATGCACCATAGATCTTTAATGAGTATTCTTTTGCTTCTAGAATAAATGGGTTTCAGAGTCCTAAAAGAAATAGAATGGGAGGTATTTCAGGGTATTAGAAGCCATTTCTGACTAGAGAAAGGCACACAATTAACCAAACACTGAGGTTATTTTGTCTGTGATCTTATTTTGCTTCAATATAAAGATATTAATTGAATTTATCTTTAAGTTTAAAAGGTTGAAAATTCCTTTAAAATAACACAACAGTAGAAAATTAATGAACCTACAGGATAAATATATACATTTATTTCCAAAACTTAAAATTTTATATTTAATTTTCTTGAGTGCCGCCAAAATATGAGAAGTTAGTATAGGTAATATTCTGTACTTTTGAATGGGCTTTATCCTGGCTCCTAAATCATGATTTGCTTTAACAAAAATAATTTTGCTGAAGAAAATAATTTGCTGAAGTTCAGTAAGAACCCTTGAAGGACTCAGACATTACTAATGGAGTCAAAGAGGATTCAGGAGTGTAGTGTACCTTTGGAATGTCAACAAAAGTCCCAACGTATTTCAAGCTAAAATCTTGAAACTGTTCAGTGATCATCCTGTCATCCATATAATGTTTTACTTGTTCAGAAGGACAGAAAAGAATGATGTATCCAAGCAAGAATGGAGGTGTCAGCTCTGAAGGCACAAAGTACTTCATCTCACGTGCGAACAGGTGTGGGACATAACAGATGTAGGAGCTTCTTTCTAGTGAGTCTTTTTGATGTCGTTGGTTTTCTGGGACAGGAAGGAGCAAGGAGGCAAAGCCGAGTTGTTTTTTACATGAAGCTACTACCATCTACACACTTGCTACCCATTAGATACACAAACTCTTCAGCTTTCTAGATGTTTCTTCTGACCTTCGTCATGGAGAACTTCACAGTGGAGGTGCAAAATGTAGATGGATTGATAACCTAAGCCCTGCAAATATTTTTTCCCGCATGTCCGACACATCGGTGAAGATTTTACACCATGATCAGCTGAGATGGTCATATTCCAAATACCTCACACAACAAGGAACGAATAGCCATGTCTCCACTTACCTGTTCTGGTGGTAATTCTTCCATATTATACAGGGATAAGCAAAAGTAACAGAGTAACAAAGAAAAGAAGTGATTCAGAGGCTTTGAACCACAGTGGTAACAATTCACATTCATCCATGCAAATACCTGCAAAGTGAGTGGGCCTAAAATTGACTCCAAACTGGGTTCTAAGTCTGCTCTCTCCCAGAACACCTCCACGCCAAGTTACTGCTTGAGCAGCATCACTCATATGCCATGGGACAGTGCTCCATGCAAGCCCACACCCAACTGCCAAACATCGTCTTATAACAACACAAAGATTATTAAAACCCAGAATTTTTTAATGATGAGTAGGAGCTAAGCCAGCATGACTACCACTAGCCTAGGAGGTACTAGTTTTATTTATTTCTAGAACTAATCCAAACATCTAAATAAAACTTAGACCAGACCAGGCAAAGATCCTCTGCACATCCCAGAAATTACTAATACAAACTTGTATCACTAACTTTGTTGGGTCAAAGTTGTCCTTCCCAGAACTCCCACTGGCTACACCAGAGTCACCACAGCCGTACAGTTGACACGCAATAACCTTGTATGATGGATATTACAAAATGGTGGGGAAAAGGTCAAGGGTACTGCTCAAATCATCACGTACTTCTGGTAGCTTAACACCACGCAGGAGAGCGCGAGTGCTGTTCACTTGAGAGGGGGTCTGTGTCCCGCTCGGTGAAATGAAGTTCTACCAGAGAGCAAGATCATCCCTTAACTATGACCTTTGTTAGAGACTTTGGAAGACCATGACAAAGTAAAAACTGCCTACGTGAAAACTGTCAGATCCTCCACTCCTCGCACGTGCAGACCCTGCAGCTGATCATCGAGATCATCACATGGAGAGTAAGCCCAACCACGTCCGACCAACCGCAGCAACAATTCCACACCCAGGCATGCCCTGATGGTTGAGCAGCGCCCAACCATCAGCACCCAGTTCCAACTGGAAGGCGTCCACTTCTGTCCTTGCCCTTACACCGCGACTCCGGATGACCACGGCGCGAGCGGCCATTCCAGCGGGACGGCGGCGCCCAGGGAAGTGCTCCAGCCCAGGAGCTGCTCTAGGACATCCAGTCTTGCTTGGTGCTTCCAGATGGGAGATTTCCAGCCCGGTTCCACTCGCTGGAGCTGGATATTTGGCACACCTGGGTCCAGTCTCTCCCATTCTACATTTCTGCTGTCTCCTGCTCGGGCACGGGCAGAGCGGCCCGACCCGCTCTCACTTCGGACATTACCACTGGGTGCCCGNTTGCTTGGTGCTTCCAGATGGGAGATTTCCAGCCCGGTTCCACTCGCTGGAGCTGGATATTTGGCACACCTGGGTCCAGTCTCTCCCATTCTACATTTCTGCTGTCTCCTGCTCGGGCACGGGCAGAGCGGCCCGACCCGCTCTCACTTCGGGCATTACCACTGGGTGCCCGAGGGCAGAATTTGGCCGGGTCTCGCCGACCGCCCGCCAGCTCCTTCTTCTCTCCCTGCCCCCGACCGGGAACCCCGCCGGCC
>VZRW01012270.1:187977-268597 GCA_013398125.1 Aegotheles bennettii | reverse complement strand
TCTGCCCGGCGAGGAGAGGCCTCCCCCGTCCCTTGCAGCCATTTTGCACATTGGCCGGCCCTCTCCAGGAAATGGAGCCACCAACCTCCCGCCACCTGGGCTTCACGTGGAGGCGCCCCGTGGCCGGGCTGTTGAGGCAGCTGCGGACATGGAGCGACACGAAGCTGCCGGCTGTTGCCACGTTAGAGCCCATGGGGCCTTTTCTCTGAAGAAGGGGGCTGCCCCATGGCCACTGCGTCCTCACAGCCCAGCACAGTGGCTCACCTGAGCGAGGGAGCCATGTGGAGATGGTGCCAAGCAAGCTGGGCAGCATCTCAACCTCCTGCCTGCCCTTACCCGCCGTTACTGCCGAACGCTGCCCGTGTGGTGATTCCCAGGGAGAGGAGGTTGTCTCACACCAGCTTGGCCATGAGTGAAGAACTAGCTCATCGTGAGAGGAAGCCCTGCTTTCCACCAGACATGGTGGAGTCTTGATGAGACCGGAGCTGGTGTGCATCAAAGGGCCCTTGGCATGACGCCGTGGCCACCATGAAGCAAAGGGCTGCGCTCTGTGAAGGCCACTTGAGTATCAAGTTGTGTTCCTGAAGCTTCACGCCATGAAGGATTTGTATCGCCAGGTAAAGTGTTGAGCGTCCTCTTGATATTACCTTTCTTGATATGAAGGAGTGCTGTTAGGGTTTATTCTGACCAGCTCTTCACACCTTGGCTTCGTAGCCAGCCTGCTGTAGCTGTTACTGGCTTTTAGACTCCATGTTTTCACCTGGTAGCTGACCTGAGGTGGTCATTCCCCCCGGAGATTGGGAGTGATGCTGAGTGCTGCATGGTCTGGCTTTGCCGTGGCTTTTGTTCGTCTTTGTTGTGTTGGCATTTTTCACGTCTTGGTTTCAGTTCTTTGTGTAATGCTGTGCTCCCTGTCAATGTGGGACTTGGTGCTGCCCAGAGCATTACCTGAGCAGCAGGTTGGAGCCACTTGTTGGGTATAATAAAGGAAGTCTGGGCATAGTTAATGAATGTCGTTGGTATGGAGCGCTGAATTATTTCTGAAGTTTCATTTACGACTCAAAATCTTGGTGTGGTTCAAGTGGAGTGAAGCCGAAGACTCTTCCAACTGAGAGGATTCCTGTTTGAAATACCAATGTAGGTATTTTAAATGTTGTCACATTTTATCATGAATGCAGAAAATAACCCATGCGTACCCAGCTCTTGGTTGACCCCATCTCCTGAACCGTGAATATTATCTCTCATGATTATGAACTTGCCAGTTAACCAGGTTAGTATTGACTCATAGTTCAATAAAAGCTATCTTATGGTAGTGTGGAGCTCAAAGATGTTTATGGCTTGTGTGGTCTGCTGGATGGTGTGATGATGTTGAATTCCTAAGGACAAGCCACTCTCCTTATGTAAAGTGTTAACTTTTTATCTTAAATAATTGGAGGGTTGTTCTCTGCTTTCCAATTTGCCCACAATATTTGGATTGTTGGGATTTGAATCTTGAAGAGCAAAATGTTCAAAGGATTAAGAAATACTGTAAACTACCCATGCCTTTACCAACTTCAGTAATTAGTGCAGCAAAAATGTCTTAATTCCTCAGAAATGCATTACCTAATAATTACACCCCATGGTTGCCTGTTGATAAATCAATGATTTTGTCCTATTGTATAGTTACTGGTATTGTTTGCAGTAGGGAATCTGCTCTTTGGAGTGCTCATTGAGCAGAATATTTCATCAATAAATAGGCATTTTAATAAATTTCTCTTCAAAGCCTGCTTTATTACACCTACTATTTTGCTGCTTTCCACAGCAGTAAACAAAATGGCAGTCAAATCCAGTGAGTCATTTTTCAGATGCATTCTAAAATACTCCTTCTCTGAAACTGTTGGCTTTCTTCATAGCATCAACTCTCTTTAAAGGTGTCTTGAATGAATTTTAAAACGTCCCTTCCCAAGCTACAGAAGAATATACATCTTTTCTTTTGAGTCAGGTCTAAAAAACAGACTGTTCTTTCTGGTCTTTGCTGTTACTCTGCACTCAGACATCTGAAATTAGAACAACCCACCCTGCACTGTCTTGGAAGACATCTCCATGACCTGGTATATATTTTAGATATATATTCGTTTATATTGCGCAGTGTTTAGATCACATTAACACTGTCAATATTGTTGCTGTAAGATTTACAACCCAAATAAATATTAGTTTGGAAGTTCTGAAAGGATGAATGCTTTAGTGAATACTTTGAAGAGGGGAAACATCTTTTTCCTGATTACTCATGCCTTGTTTTAGAGTACACAGTCCCTTGGGACACAGTGGTGCGTGAGTCAATAGTGAGGAGCAGAAAAAGGACCTTTGCAATTGTCAAACCCAGGAAAAGTTGATTGTGGTTTCAGTGTATTTCCCTGTCATTTAGCAGAAAACAGGGTTTCAAGGTTTAAAAAATCCAAGTGACCTTCATTTACCCAGCAGGTCTCTATTGTAACTAGTCAAGTCATGCGGTATAGCTCTGAGTGTTTTGGAAAAAATAGAAATATTTGAACTTATTACAGTTTTTTAAAAGTTTTTGACAACATGTTTTCTGGAAATACAAATTTTCCAATTTCACTTGCCTTTAAATGGAAATATCTTTGAGATGAAACTGCTGCAAAATCCAGATTCTTGCACAAATTACAAATTCAAAACTAAATGTTTTTGCTAAATCTGTGGTTATTCATTACTCTTATTGTTTCGCCGCCTTCTCCTATTTCCCATCCCAAGAGAGCAATGCAAGCAAGGGAGGCATTCCAAGTGCGATACGTCACATTTGAACACTTCTTTTGATTTCGTGGATGCTCTGGTTTCCACTACTTCAATTATAGGAATTATCTCTCAAACTGAACAAACTAAAAAATGAAACCATTGTATTTCAGAAAGCTAAAATACTGTTGTCATAGCTGTGCCATTGATTTGTTATTGATTGTTTAGGCAGTCTGTCCGGGGCTATGCAAATACTGCAGATACTGTACAGTCAATAACATGGTCCCCCCAAGGAGCGTCCCGTTGGACAGTGTATTTTGGCAGCAAGCTGTAGGAAAAGTTGCCGTAAAGGACTGCATTGTCTCTCGAGGAGGAAGCTGAATGCTGGGTGAGAATAATTTGGTAAATGGACAAATTGAAAGAATTCCTAAAAATTTAATGAGGAAAGGGTGAAAACAAAGCATGAGTGAGAGGGAGGAGAGAAGGACAAGGAACCAAGGGTGAATGCAAGGAGAAAGCTGGGCAAAGCCTTGGTTGTGTGAAAAAATGGGAGGCGACAGGGAATTTTAGCACCAGCAACTGGAAGTGAAAGCAGGGAACAAGGTAACAAGATGTCTGTCTCTAGCCAAAGAAGGGAGGGTGACCAGGACATGGAAAAAGTCAGTGAGGGTGAAAATGAAAGAAAGTATTTTGATGAGTTCATAAAGAGTTGGCAGGAAATGGTGAGAAGCTACAGCAGGAAGAGGAGAGACACTTCTGACACCAGTGTTCTGGCTGGGTGATAGGCAGGGACATGGGTTTCCTGGGGTTTGGTGCCATGAGGGCTGGGTGCACACCTGTTAGGTCTCAGAGAGAGATAAAATACCCCAGGAAACTTGTCAGAAAAATTATCCAGGGTGTGAAGTCAAATTGGAGTTGCAAAACAAGATGAGGATGTCCCTAGCATACCTATAGCATCTAAAAATTAGAGAACAGATGAACACGCAAGGAAAATAGGAAGGGGCCACGTTTTTTTAAAAAAATATTTATTTACATTATTTTGTGACAAGAAGAAGCAGGCTTGGGAAAAGCCCAGTTTGCTTTGCCCTGTGCCATGCTGTCTTTGAAAGCAAACAAGTAATTGTGATCGTTGATTCTGATGCTAAATTAATGTCTTCCTCCAAGCCCTTCTTTGGATCTTATAACATGCATTTGCTTATCATCAAGAGGAAGCATTTAAAATAGAACTTGAAATATCCCAGTATAATGAGACAAACAATAGCATATAGAAAACAAAGTCATGTTTATTTGTGGGTGTACAGCATATGCCACAGAAGATAACTTCTCTAGGGTTGAAAATATATTTTAATGGCAGCTGTTCTAAAAAACGTCTTTACTTCTTTACTTTATTATTCTGTTCTGTTCTACTATGTATGGCCAATATAGTTTTGCCTTATTTTGGGAAGGGGAAAAATGAAACTTTGACCAAGGATATGTGAAAAAACGGATGCCAACTAAGATGTATGGAATAAGATGTTAATACTTTGTATGGAAATCTATATGATGCAGTTGTATATAACTGTCACTGTCCACCTAGACTTAGAAAATAAGGCAGTCCCATTGCTTAGCACACATTTGCTCATCAGTTACTTTAAATGGGAAATATTTCATATTGAGTATACCATGTGCCATGATTCTATGAGCTGATGCATGTGATCCACTGATTTTAACAGATCTCCATGCAAGCATGGGGATCAGCTCATTGCAGTCATTTTAGGAGGTGGATGTCACACGAGAAAGAGAGATGGAGAAAAAACTGCCTTAAAAATTAAAGCATTGAATAGTGTGTCAGGGGAAAAGGAAACAGATCGTATACACCATTGCAAGAAAAAAGGGTGAGTACAGAAATTACCCTGCTAGAGGAGAATTCACTGTCAAAACAATGTTTCCCTAAACCAGTACAAGCAGTGTTCCGTAACAGCAGTCACTGAAGAGAACTCGGTAGTGAGTAAGGCTCTGCAAGTAGAGGTGGCTCAGAATTGGTTTCTGGTGTGAGTCAGCAAAGGTTTGTCTTCCATGGGTTATTATCACGGCCACACAACAGCCATTGTAGAAGATACTTCACCAGGACATATGCTTGATGTGGAACATAAATGATTACGTAGGGTCTCATTTAAAAATCATGGAAATGAGTAGAAGTATTCTTTTAACCTCTGTGAATTTAGGTGCCTTCCACACCTGTTCATCTCTCCCTTTTCTGGTCCCTCTTGCTATAGAGTTGTGTCATTCACCATCTTGTTTTATGAAACGAGAACCATGTCTGGCAGCAAGGATTGCAGCTAATCATTGTTATATCTTTTCTTATGTTGGAAATTAAGATAGCTTTGTCTTTGTCTGAACACACTGATTCTTTTGCCAGTACCTCCCTATGACACAAAAAATAACATCTTTCCATATTCTGCTCTCTCTTGTTTGCAAATGCCGTTTTTCCACCTGACATGTTGTTGTAGATAGCAGGAAGGTGCCAAAACGTGACTGTTGAAAGATTTGCTAACTTTCCAACTAAGGCAAAAAAATTGGGAAAGCGTAGATCATGCAGAAGGTAATTTCATATGAGAACTCTTATGTGTACAGAGCTTTCAAAATTGACAGCTCAACAATTGAATTTTCAACTGATTTAGGAAATCATTATATACATCAAGCAGGAGCAAATGGCAGACATTATTTTCTTGCATTCCTGTATATCCTGGACATCAGGTAAGAGCCTTTGGTTTGTGGCCTTATTTTTATGTGGGTAGAAACAGAAGTGTGGTGTGGATAGCTCAAGTGGTTTCTTCTATTAAGCAACAGCTGATGGTGTGTAAACACCTAAGAATGTGATCAGTTGTAGTGCAACGTGGGATTTGAAACTTGCATGGTGCCAATTAAAGGAAGGCAGGATAAGTTTTATTAGTACTATCTGGCCAAGATGTGTTAGAATCATTATAAAGAATCCATAAATAGCAAGATGATAGAAAGCACTGTGAGATTGAGCTGACTGAAAGCTTCTCTTAAGGGAAGACACCTGACAAGTTCCGTATGGTTTACACATAGAGTATATGTAATATTCAGAGTGATCACAGTGTATTACAGCATGTTAGTAAGCTAATGGCTTTTTCCCTGAAACTTTGCTCTGTAAAAATTGCACTGAACTAGCAGTGTCACAAATATGCAGGGTTTTAACATCTAGGTGTATAATTTTATATGTTAAACAATGCTGTGTTTTGTGATTTTTAATCATGGACTCGGCTTATATCTCTGTATTTGCCACTCGAGGCTGCTCAAGAGGGTTGCACAATGAGAATATCCATGCATGATTGTAACAATAACTCTGAAACTAAGCAAGGCACACAACATTTCAGACAAGTAAAAGAATCATTTCTTACTAATGAGAGACAGTATGGAGCCTGCTCTATTTATGAAAAGGATTACAATACCTGTGAGGGTGAAGAGCCTGCAGCCAGAAGGTGCCTCCAAGTCAGTTTTTCTGGGCTTACAAGCAAAAACTGCATAATACACTGAAAGTGTACATACAGTTATTAGAAAAGCACGGAATAGTGGTGGTTGTAGAAGACCTCTGTAGACCCATCTAGTCCAACCCTGCAGCTCAAAGCAGTCATTTTGAGCATTTAGAGCTCATGACCATCTCCAGTTGGGTTTTGAGTATCTTCAAAGATGAAGATTCCACTACCTGTCTGAGACATCTGTTCCAGTGTTCAACCACCCTCACAGTACAAAGAGTTTTTCTTATGTTTAAATGGGTATTTAAATTAGATTTCACAAAGCTAAATTTAATCATTTTTAAAATGAATTTTCAAAATACTGACTAGAAATATATCAGTATCTTGAACCTGATGATCTGAAAACTGAAATGTACCACAACTTGATGATTCTGAAGATCTTGTTCAGTTGCATGGTCAGGGATGAAATCCATATCCCAGCTCTTGGGATCTGGCAAATGATTGGATTATCTGTGGCATTGTTTCTGGTTGCATTCTTTAAGGAGAGACTTCTTTTTGCTGTTAGAGGATTCTCAGGCCCTGGGAAATTATGTTAGATTTCACTCTAGAAAATGCATATATATTGTATTTGAGTATTGTAACACAGCTCAAAGTATTATTATGAGCTGCTAGAGAATTAGCTACTTTTTGCCTGGAAGTTTGAAACAAGCTTTTAGATCTTGACAAAATGGGAAAAGCCTGTTGTAGTCCAAGGAGAAGTAGCATTGTTTTGCCTCTTGGGCATTCAGAAATTCTTTGTATGCGAAGTTAGCTGAGGTTACTATTGGCACACTCTCACAAAGATGTATGTACTTACAGGGGGGCTGCATAGGAGCATGGAAGATAAATTTTAAAGGAATATTTTTCTTTTTTATCTGGCTAAGATGTTTTATGTTTTGAAATAATATATGTTATATGGTGCCTTATCATACAGTCTGCACTTAAAATATGTAAATGTATCATGCATGTTAATTATTTGTTGTTAGAGCTGCCTTTAAATACAAGCTAGTGGAACTCTCCATTTACATACAAGGGCTGTTGCTGGGTTTGGTAATGTCTCTAAGAAGAGAATTATACCTACGGTGAATGGATATACAGCAGGCTCTGCATTACAGGACACACTTAACTATGCTAATCCTTAGGACTACTTTTTAGAATAAAGGCTATAAACTAGGCCTTGTGGGACCTAGTATTTGTATTGCATTTATTTGTGGGAAAAGCATGCTCCAGCAGCTTACTTACACAGGTTTTGACAAAGAACTTGCAAAATGGTACTATCTTATTCTTAGACATCGATCTAGTTTTTTTATAATCTTGTTTTTATTTTTAGACATTAAACATTCTCAACTTTAGAATTGTCAAGAGTTTAACTCTAGTTAACTCTGAGAAAGAGATCGGGCTGGGTGACCTCCAGAGGTCCTTCTCACAGTCAGCTCTTCTGTGATTCTGTGAAACCAGAGGGAAAGATCTGAGATTTTTCTGCTTGATCTGTAACTGCAGTTCTAAGGATTTTTCCTCCTTGAAATTGCAACTGTTAACATCATGTCAGTACATAGTTGTATGAAATAAAAGTGTTCAAATTACCTTGTGTGGGTGGAGGTAATCTGTGCAGCCTTGAACTGCAAATAGTAATTAAAAAGGGTGGTAGCAGAATGTATCCTGTGCTAGAGCTCCTGCTATCTGCATTGCTGTCTGCTCTTCCTTCACTGCGTTGTACACAAGTGCCACTGCAGCTCCAGCTGAAGGAAGGCAGGAAGCAAGTGTCCTTCCGAGAGGATCATGAACTGTTTGTGGTTGTTGTGATACTGATGTACTACTCAAATGATTTTCAGCTTGTAAAACACACCTGCAGTTGGGCGTTTGTCAGTTCTAAGAGGCCAGAGTCTGTTTTCTACATCTTTGTGTTCATTCATGTGCCTTTGTGTTTAGGTTTCAGGCTATTTCAAAGTACGACTCTTGAACTTTCTGAAAATGTTAGCAATACGAGTCTGTTACAGGACAATGTAGCCCAAGGACATGGTCATTTGATGGCTACTTGATGATTCTTGTGTGTACCTGCCAACATTTGACATTCAGAAAGTGGTAGAGTTGGTTAATGTCACGGACAGTCTGTTTGCCCTAGCAGTCTTGGAGCTGTTGGGTTGGCAGCAGCTGCGATGTGAACAAGAGTTTACTGAAGGGTTCAATACTTGGTAGGCCTGTTACAAGTTTCCTGGCGTCCTCAAAGCAGCACAACCAGTGCTTGAACTGAGAGCTGTCCCACACAACCTGTACCATACTGTGTGCCACCTTCCCATGTATCTGCACCAGGGCTGGGTTGTGTTCAGATGCCAAGAGCCAGGACTGATTCAGCAATACCTGTGGCAAAGATGCTGCTTTGCTTCTGGCTCAGAGCCGTAACTGTGCACAGTGTCCAGCAGCTGTGGCCAAAACATGGTTGTCTCTTCATGCACATACCATCTGCCCCAAACCACCTCCTTTCCTGTGCACAAGCATCATCCCTGGCTGCCCTGGCTGTGAGTCCTGCACTGACCCAGATGTTCTGTCTCACCATGGCTGGCAGTGCGTGTGGGTGTGGTGCTGGCTGCTGTCATCTGCTTCTCAGAGGTCACGGACAAGCTGGGCCATGAGCTGTGCTTAACTCATGTGATTGCTGTGGTGGTTCTGGTGTCACATGGTGGTGACAGCAGCAGAGACACAACTGCCCTTGCTCCCTTCTGCTGCAGCTGGTTGTGCTCTCTAGCTGCCTCCTCGCCGACTCTATCCTCGCAATCGATTGAAAGACTGAAAAAGCAGTTAGCGTGGAGGAAGGCTTATAAAAAAGGTGATCTGCTTCCAACTAGAAAAGGAAAATATGCCTGTGAAATACATTTGGAGTCTTGAGTTTCAGGCCTAAATGAACTGTTACCCATGTCACAAAACCAGTCACTTTTTCTGGCCGTCTCAAAAGATTAATACTAGTGGATATAAAGCCAGGACTTCTCTGTCATCTTAAGTGGTGGTCTGCTTAGCCCAAAGGTTATGTATATCAGCTGTCTACTCCTGAGAAGTCCATGAGTAAGCCTCAGTCCTTATGGTTGTTAACGCCACCTTTCTTGAATAGTAAAATTCCTTACAGGGCAAATCTTGGCTCTTCTTTCATGGGATTATTAGGGTGGTAGTAACTTAGTTCATGAACTGTCTTTAACAGAACACTGGGAACATGTTTCTGATTCTCACTGTGTTGGAAGGTGGCACCCATATTTCCATTTGACAGAAAGCTTATTTCTACAAAAACATGGTCATTTCAAATGGAGCAGATATGCTGAGCTATCTCCCTTCAGAAGTCCAGGTCAAAGAATACTTTTTTCTCTTAATAGTGTCTCACAAGTGAAGGCAGACATGGAGGAAATTTCATATATGGACAGAGAACGTATAAAGTTACAAAAATAAACTCTATTTCTTGTCCAAGGACAGAGACTACAGATATCAGGAGCCACTGAGAAGTCACTGTTGGGACCTACAGCAAAACTGAGCAGTAACAGATAAAACTTCTAAGGAGGACTTTAAATCGAATGACTAACTAGCTACATTAGCAAACACTGCTTTGACCTGTGATTGGTCTTGAAAACTGTGCAATACCTGGCAGTCTTAAAGGCTCGTGTTAGATACTCTTGGCTCTCTTTCCAGTAGAAATTACTCTTTTTCTGTTATTTTAGTAAGAGGTAGTTCATTGCTGCAGATTTCAGAACTACCCAAGGAGGGAAGAAGATTTGGTATATGTTGAAGAGACATACCAACCTTATCCTTCACCTAGGGCAGTCTCTGGAATGTGATATTTAAGCAATAAGTCTCTTTCTAGGTAAAATGTATTGCTGTTGTTCTACTGTAGTGTCTTCAGAATGTATTTTGTAAAATTAGGCTGGACTGCAGCAGTGACACATTGTACTTGATAAAGCTAGGGATAAAGGATTAATTTTCTAGTTTATGTGTCTTTCTTTGTGTGTGTCCATGATAGATGACATGACAAGAGAGTCCCAAGTGCACTCTGAATACTAAATCATTCATAAATGCTGTTGATGAGTATTCATCTCTCAGGTTGGCAAATGCACTGATTCCCTTGATCTCACTGTCTTTCGCCAATGCTTCTCAGCAATGGGCTTAGATGAGAAATGGTGGAACAGGGCTGAGGCTCATCTCTCTGCTCCAGGGCATCAGATATGTTCACTATATGAGAAAGAGATGTGGTGCCTTTCTGATCTATCATCCTGAATTTCCTTTACAGAGAGAAATTCAGGGTAGAATTTATAAGGAAGGAAGTATGTTTATTGTATCCATCATGAAGTCCATGGAACTAGGAGGAGAAAAAGTTAGAGACAATATGGATACATGAGGGAGTGAATACAAGAAATGAAAAAGGGCTATTTCAGCTAAGGGGCTGTGTTTGCTTATGAAAAAAATGGGTCTAAACTGGCTGCAAATATGTTCTGGATTGAAATCAGAAGAAGGTTTTTTAATTATATGAGGTTCTGGAACAGCCTACAAATGACGTAGTGGGTTCAGAACAGCTGCTTTTAAGGTGGAGCTCAATACTTTTATGAAAAGGATTGTATTAGCATGATGCCTACAGACTGCATCTGATGACTCAGGAGATCCCTTCCAGTCCTACATTCCTAAATTTTCCTGGGCAATTCAAGTAAAGGAAGAAAATGTCAATTTTAAACAATTTGTAACTCGGGTCAGCCTGAGTACAATTCAGTGGGATAAAGAAAAGGCACTTCTAAAGCATTCTGCCTTCTGTATTTCAAAGGCCTGTGGCAACCATGGTAGCTTGTCAAAATAGTCATAAGAATCTTTTAAAATACAAGGTTTGAGACATTATAAACCTGAGACCTGACAATAGCAATGAAGTTTAATGTCTTTTTAAAATTTTCTGAATCCTTCCCCTAACCTAGAGGAGAAGGAAGAACAAGCTCCATTTCCATCACATGTAGAGGGAAGGATTGGTGCACTGGATATAAGGGACAATTACTGTGCTAATGTGAATTATCTGTGGCCCAAGACTGGTCTGTGGCAATTACATGAGCAGTACACCAGCACTGGGGAGACACATGACTAGACAAGTTGTAAGAAATGTTCTTTTTCATTAATTTGTAGGTAAAATGCTTCATATATTTTACAGAGGAATTTTGTTATGTTTACTAGGTCTGGAACATAGGTTCAGTAACTAAATTCTCCATGCCCATGGACACAAACTTCCTTTATTGACACATACAGTTTGCTACTGACTGGAGATGCTGTAGAACTCTGTAGTAAGGCTGCAAAAACTGGGAGATGGTATGTATTAAACCATGTTCTTGTTTGCAAGCTTTTCTTTCAGTATTTGGGATTTTCTTGTACACTGGAAACTCTTGCTTTGGCCTGGATTAATCCCTACAAACAGAATACAAATTACTTTATACTTGTGGATTAAGAGTCAGTTAATGAGGACAGTTGGTGTTGTCTCTTCAGCTTGGCTGAGTTTCTTATGAGCCAAGAGCCTCTCCAAGATTGCAGTTCTCACCTGCAATCTTAGCAGCAAAACCTACCTGAGAAATGACTGATCAGTGCATTTTCTTCCTGGCCTAATCTCATTTCTCATGAATCAGCTAAACTCACTCTGGGACTTTAGCAGCAATTTCTGGGTCCCTGAAGAGAGGTGGGGATTGCAGGAAGCTTGCAGCATTGCTCTGCTACTGCTAGAAAATTTATCAGTGTCAATGGTTTCCAGACTCTTGGACCATTAAAACTAGCAGTTGCAAGTAGGACATTTTTCATCAAAACTTTTTCTTTTTTTTCTGGAAAGAAAATGACTTTTCAATTAAATAGCACTTTTGGGATGGAAGAAGAACTTTTGTTGGTACATTTATTTCTTAAAATCTGAAAACATACAAATGTTCTCAATTCTGATAATCAAGAACATGTTTTATACAGACCCCCTTCCCAAATTTAATACAGTATTTTTGTCTCTGATTTAAACTTTCCATGTAAGAAAAAATACGGCTTCCCATCTGCCTCTGCTCTATACTGTTTGGGTTTTCACAGGTGGAGTTTGTCTGGGAGAATTTTGAATCCTTTACAGCTGCAATGAATAGGGTGAAAAGTACTTGTAATATTTGCTGAGTGTCTATCCTTGCTTATTGTTAGCCAACGCTTACAAAGCCGCGTTTCAAAAAAAGCAGTAGAAATTTAATGCTTCTGTTGTCCTCTGGTGTAGCACTGGCATTTTCTGTAGTGAAAAGGTTATATTTTTTTGTATGTTACATTTTTTATGTGAAGAGTATTTCAATTTTCAACTGAAATGTGCTGAAAGAACTCTGGCTTGTCTTTTAACATCTATTACTAAATATTTGAATTCTCCAAAGTGCAGAAGGATACTTTATGCTGCTAATGACTAACTGACCTTTATATTAACACCACTTTGAAGACAGTTTGGTGGCTTACCTCTTCAGCAAAATTAATAAATTCAGGGGTTCCATTAATAAGTATTTTTATTCATAGTTCTGCTTTAAAATGTAATTATATGTTACTCATAATGTTGCTCGTACTCCACTGGATTGTGTCTCTTCATTCAAAAGCTGGCCTAAGATGTAGTTGCATTTCCATTCTTTCTTTTATCCCTAAAGCCACATCTTGAAATCAGTGGGGCCACATCATTGCGACAGAAAAGTATTTGGCACTGCACTGTCTGAGAGCCTCGTGTCTCCACACATTGTTCTTACTGTAACTGGAAAACATATGTCCTGTTACTTCTGTTGTGGAAATACCAAGTAAGATGTAGAGCATCTACTATGGTTGTTGGAGGAGAGGGTAATGGCTGGGGAGGCCTCGGGAATAAACGCTGGAACCTGAAGGATGGCTCTGCACATCGCTGGCTCCAGCTTTCCAAATGGTAAAATTCTGAGATCAAATACATGGTAGACATTGGTTGTTTCCTGTTACAAAACTTAACACTTTCCTTTCTGAAACTGTGAGATTTCGCTCACCTTTTCTGTTTTAGAAAAATCTTGTTTGAGAA
The DNA here is from genome assembly GCA_013398125.1 of Aegotheles bennettii. Taxonomy (NCBI): domain Eukaryota; kingdom Metazoa; phylum Chordata; class Aves; order Caprimulgiformes; family Aegothelidae; genus Aegotheles; species Aegotheles bennettii. Next base: position 255,316 of record VZRW01012270.1, on the reverse strand, counting down.
AATGCTGAATACTTTTAATTTTTCCCCCCCCGTTAGCAAGTAAATCTGTCACTGAGCTTTCGGGCAGGCAAGAAGGTAGTTACACACTTAAATATTATCATTATTTTTATGTGAGTAGTAGTGGGTTAGAAAATTTTATTTCAGCTGCAGGTACTTAACCAGAACAATTTCTGTCAGGCCTTTCTTTCATACAACTAAACCGAAAGAGTCATGAGTCAGCAATGCATCCTGAGTGACTCAGCAGTTTATCTGATTTGGGGTATTCTGGCATAACTGGTGCAATTAAGGAAAAAAGGCAGCAGAAATGAAGGGATGTGACTTCATCATTAGCACTCATTTCCTCAGTGCAAACAAAATGTCATCCGTAAGTTGTTACATCCTCTGCATTCACATAATACTGAGAGGAATCAGTTGTTTGGGTGTTTCCAACTCCAGTCTCACCAAACCGAACCTTTGATTGTAATCTGCCATCTTTTGTCTCTCGTGATGCTTCCTGAGCACTGATTTCTGCCAAACAGCTCAACCCAGCTCACACACACATCCTTTCTCACAAACAAATATCAGCCATGTGTTTGTGAGCATCATCCTTCATTTGTCTGCACAAGACAGTAACTCGTGCACCCAGATGGACTCAATGCCTCTCAGTTTAATCACTTGTATGTGGAGGTTCCAGCACTCCGAGCTTGGGCTGATTTGGCTCCGAGATGTGGTGTGCTGGAAAATATTTGTATGTGGTGTCTACAATCTGGGTATGGCCTACTTGGAAGTTGAAAACTAATTTCATGTATTAATGACTAATTTCATGCTTTTTACTCATTGGTTCCAACAAAGACGTAATTTATTTTAGATGTATCCTGGTATTTTCTGTTTAGGGTTTGCTTCTCATTACGCAGGCTAAACCAATGATTGTGATCCACGATGCCTCTCTTTCTTTTTATGTTTCCTGTGATTTCAATACTTGGCATCCAACATCTCAAACACTTGCTCTGGAAGCTGCAACAATGTCACAAGAGATGCCAACTGCATTAATCTGTTATGGAATGGAGTTTTTGTTTAAATCCACGCATTTTCGTTTTAAAGGTCACATGATGACATCACAAATCAATAAATGGTTAATGTGTTATATTTCCGTGGTGAGGAAAGAGCAGATTAATAACTGCTATAAAAAGCAATTGTACTTTTTCAGTGGTTGAAGCTTTGCATTTTGACTTGGGGTGTTATTTATGCAATTGCCATATTCCCACGACTCTATCATAAATGAGTGGTGAAATTCAATAGTGTATCCTGGCCAGGTAGATAAATGGAGATGAAATACTACAATGGCTTTCAAGTTTTGTGTCCTATGTGTTTTATCTCAGATAAATAGACTCAATAAATGTTACAGTATATGCACTTATGCCACAAATATTACATTTGATTCTTAATGGGTCATAAAGCGCCTTATGCAAACCTTCGAAGAAATGTCAGTCTGTTCTATGGAAAATGTATTTCAGTACTAAATTTACTTTATACTATTTTGCCCTATTGAACTTATTCCTGTCTTATGTTTCTAAACTATGTAGGTCGTAAAATTTACGTTTTGTGTTTGATCTGCCTCTTGGTTACAGAGTGAAGTGGTGCAAGCTCGATTCTTTGCATCCTGTTGCGTTTTAATGTGTTCAGTATTGTATTAACATAAGGATAATAATATCAAAGCCTATTATAAGCTACATGAATTTTATTATTTTAATACATAAACCAAAAGTAATTTACAATATTGCATCAAAGTCTAAATTATGTTACAGAGGTCTGTATTAAATAGCATGGATCCTCCATTGTGTTTAACGCAGTTTGACCTTAAGTGATGTGACTGATGGTATAGACTGAAATGATGATGCTAAAATAGAGGATACATGTGGCATCGGCTGTAGTCTTGTGACTTTTGATCACTTGAATGAGAACTCAATTAAAATTTTGTGTTAATATGAGAGTAATCTTTAGCTAAAGCAGGTTTAGATCAGTTATGTGACCATAGTTAAAATTTAATGCATTAGTGCTTAAGTCAACTTAGGAAGTTACAGAAAAGCTGAAAATCTAACTTTGTAAATATTCTGTAACTGATAACTTTGAAATAAACTCGTTTCATCTAAGACCAGAATTTTATAGATGTGGCTCAGGAAAAGAGAAGAACTATTTATTCTAAGTAGAATATGGCACATAGTAATACAGCCAAATGTAGAGTTACATCTACATCATAGTGTTAAATTCACATTTATTTTAGTATTTAGGAAGATGCAGTCCCAGATGATTCCATTTATGTTTAATGGAAGTTCTTGTACGTTGCAGAAACAAGGCTAATACATCATTTCTCTTAGTTGTTCCATACAAGTTGTTCCATACAAGGCTAGTACAAGAATAACTATGGCTAATGATTGCAATATGTCAGTAAATCTTCTCTGCAGAATATTAAATTTGTAGAATCTAAGTTAATTAAGATTAATCATATTTATCTTATTAGATATGTGTTACTGAGGATTATGTGTGCATTATAGCTATGGTCTTTGAGTCATTTCTGATCGTCATAAATCCTTGAGCTAAAGAAAATGGATGGCTAAAATGGCAGCGTAGTGAAGCAGGAGCTGAAGTCTTTGGCTGCACTTCACCCAGAATGCCAGGAAACCTCAAGGAAGTTTTCTTTAACTTCTATTACTTTATAGAAAATTATTTAATATTCAGGGTTTGTTGACACTGAGGAAGAATATAAAACACATAGTGGTACATGGCTGAATACTAGTGAAAAAAAGTGGAATGGCAGCCAGTCAGCATTACCATGGCTGCCCCCTTGGACCTGGTGTTAGTTCAGGGAACTCATCCACTTCCAGCAAAGTCTTTGAAAGACTTCCCATAAAATGAGATGGGATTGAGCCAGATCCTTTGGCTGAAATATTTAAATGTATTCTTCAAGCAGTAAATTTCAGTAAGTGACAGGAGAATTACATAGAAAAAAGGCATGGGAATATACTTGGGCAGATGAGTGTATGCACCTTCAAACTAAAGTTTTTGATCAGGAAACGAAAGTCTAAATGAGTTAATTATCTTGTTAAATCAGCTCAGGTATCCAAAAGACTCTCAGACAAAATCTGTTGAGCAATAAAATTAAAACAGTAAAAAAGGTACATAAGCAAACACTGACAACTGAGCCTACCCTGAATCTGTTCACCCATCTTCTGATGGAAGGAACTCTCAAAAGGAGATTCAGGAGGTAGCTGCCATCACTGTTGCTCCTCAGGCAGAATGGTGATTTACTGGACTGCCTGTTGCTAGGTGTGATCTGTTCCACCACACATGGGTAATTTGTTTGAAGCCTCTCAGAAGTTCACTATTTTAATAAGAGGGAGATTCTTCTAATCTGTAATAATAGTAATTAAAGATTTAAGTTTGACACACTTTTTTATGTTTTACATATGTTTTCTAGAAATAATTTATGTACCAAAGTGTGTCTCAAAGTGACTCCCCTGAGGCCAGTGATGTATGTCCTGTAGTGAGGGTAAGACTTGGTGATAGAGAGTGATTAAAATCAGAATTAAAATGTGACTTGTAGGAAGACCTGTGTCCCCTCCAGAGATAATGTAGTAACCATTGCCCTGTGAAATGAAGAGTAAAATGATCCTCAGAGACACGGAAATTTTTCTAAAAAGTGGAAGCAACATTTTTTTTCCTCTTTAAAATAAAAGAACTTTTTTCAGTTGTGAAGTGTTGGAGAGGCTCTATTGCTTTTTCTTCAGAAAATAAGTCACCGTAGTCTACCTGCCTCTGCGTGTGCTGCTCCACAAAGCATCAGGTACCTCTGTGTCCAAATGGATGCTGTGTCTGGGAAGAAGAGGAGGTCTTACACAAAGCTGTTTATGAGTAGGCATAAGCCATCTGAATGGAGTGGCAGACCTTTCATCACAGCAGCAATCCACCAGGCATGCTTTTATATTCTTAACAAGTCCTGAAAAAGTCTGTAACTCAAAATCTTTTGTGTAGAATGCTCTGACTAAAGGAGTTTATGAGGTGTATAATGTCCCATGCTTTGTACTTTCTAACTACCAGATTGACTTTTGCAGCTCAAATAAAATCTGAGTGCTGGATCTTCTGACACATCAGCAGCTAAATATCTCCCAGGGGCTGAGACCAATGGGTTTCCAGACTATGCCCCACCTTTGTTTAGCTTAAATGCACAGTGAACAGGGAGGTCAGGGAACGGGAAGTTTTAGAAAGCAAGCTTAGAAGCTTGTTCAGTTTGGTTAATTTGATCGTACTTTCCTCTTCTGTTTTAATAGGCAAAATACAAGCTGTTGTCTTGAATTTTCTGAGCTGCTAGACAAGCAATTTGTTGGTATTTCCAGTCATTAATACAGGACTTTATGTGAGGTAATAGAACAATCGCTGCTTTAGCGCTGTAAACATTTGTCACATCTCCTTAGAAAGATTTAGCAACTGTAATTTCTAAATAAGTTGTTAATTGCTTTTTCCAAGAGCTGTATTTCTCCATGCTTGGCTTTTTCAGTACAATTTTGAGAGTTTTGAAATTTTTCCTCATTAAATTATTAAGAGTCATACCCAGAGTCTGTGGAAAGCCTGTCTCTTGCTTGTTCCTATAGCTCATAGTTTCAGACTGCATATATTGCATTTGAGGTACATGTGGATGGAGAAATTTCAAAAGTGTCATATTCCATTACAGTGTGAAATTCCATGAAATCTAAAGCACATTGAAAAATTGTATTGTCTTCCCCATCATTTAGTTTCAAGAAAGAAAGAGCTCACAAAAATGTCAAAACTCAGTAAACTCCATATTAAATATAATGAGCCTTTGGCTTTGATACTGCCAGAATCGTTGGCAGATGGAAATGTTTAAAATCTTCATAGAATCTTTCTTCTATTTTCTAGCTTGAATTTTTTCAAGAATGGTTAATACACCTGGATAGTTTGTTGTTAATTCGATGCTGTCCTACAGACGTTCACCACATTTAACTCTCTTATGTACTTCAGACATCAATCATAAACCTTTTCAGGCTTCAGTCTGCTAGGCTGAACCTAAGTTCATTTAGTTTTCTTGTGAAAGATAAGCTCTGCCTTTCTCATTCATCTTAGTAATGATTTTCTGTGCTTGATCCAGTTTGTGTTCATTTTTCTTGAAGGGGGGCTGCTGAGGCTGTGCATAACACTGGGACAGGAGTGATTCCAGTGTCTTGTACAGTGGCAAAATCGAAATATTTCAACTGCTGTCCTCTAAGCTTGAATCACAGACTCACTGAATTGTTGAAATTGGAAAAGACGTCTGGAGAAATTACACTCCAACCCCACCTGCTCAAAGCAGGGTCAGAATATCAGTCTTTTGAATATCAGTCAGCTCAGTATGTCAGCTTAATTCTCAGTAGTGGTCCTTTTTGGACCAGAAAATTGGATATTGAGAAAAATTAGGAAACAAAAAAAAAAAGAACCCAATAGCATAATAATGTTACTGCTTGTTGTGCACTTTAATCCATAACACTATGTGTAAAGGTTTGTTTCTATGCCTCACATGTAGTTCTACTACAAGCAGTAGAACTTCAGAGGTGGAAGATCACGGAAGCAACATGCCTGATCAAAGGAATGGAACTTCTTCCTCCTGGAAAATGAACGAAGAGTAGGACTTTTTAGCCTGTATGTGAAGGATATGGTAGATTTCCATAAAATCAGAGTGGCATGGAAGAAGTGAGGAGGAGGTTGCTCGCTGTCTCTTCCAACAAGGTCTGGGGCCTGAAATGAGAGTAGCAGTGTGCAGGTTTAGAAAAGCAAAAGATGCTCCTTCACACCCATGGGATTCCGCTGTGGAACTTTCTGCCACAGGATGCTGTGGATAACAAAAGTTTTCATAAGCTCAAAAAGCAACTGGACAAATTTATGAAAGAAAAAATCAATTAACAGCTCTTTAATAAGAAACACAACCTCTGGCCTAGGAGTCTGGAAGAGTATTCTGAGGAAATATTCCCAGCTGGCCTTGTTCTTTGCACTCTGTGGGATAGAGTGCATAGCTTTTAAAAGCTTTTGTTTTTAATTTAGAATGAAGTGAAATTTCAAAATCTGGAAATCCTGTATAAATATCATTTCTCCTTAGAGCTGTAATTTCTAGAGACAAGTGAAAAGTTCTATTGGAGAATACCATCTTTATGTAATACAAGAATATATTTGGTCTGCTACTTGTTTGGGTTTTTTTCACCATTATTTTATGGAGTTGGGTACTTCTAATTTGCATCAGGGGAGAAGAGAGAGACTTCTGTTACCTTTTAAGAGGGAGAATATATAAAGCCCAAGAAATGTATTTCTTGTAAGCACAAGAAATGTATTTTTCCACCAAAAGATAAATGTTTTCTGAGGTGCTCCAGTTTGCTCAGATCTGTGTCATCCACAAGAAATGGGAAATTTGTGCATGGTGGTAGTTTTCTGAGTTGGCTTGAAAAAAGAGATTAAAAGCTAATTAAGGTAATGGCTGAGGGCTACATTCTCCTTCCCTTTAGTATGACTTCATGGGTTTGCAAAGGCTAAATACTGTGATATTTAATGACAACCCAGAAGTCAGACTTGCCAAGAATGAGGACTGGATATTTTTATGAATTGGACAAGTGGTCAGGTCCACCTTTGGTCACTCAGTCTCTTCAAAGCAAGAGTTCACTCAGAGCATGCTCTGAGAGTGGGCACAAGTGCTGGCTTGCTCGTTCACATTGCCTCTGATCATAGGCATTTTCCTACTAGTAACTGGATATCTGACCTCACAGAAATGATATTTTCAGCTTTTGTAAATATAGTGAAGTAATGTCTTCAGCTTTGAACTCTTGATAATCTTGTGGGAAAGAATTGGTTTTTTGACTAAAACCAGTATAATACAATCTGGTCCTCCTGCTCTTTCCCAAAGAAACGGCCTTCTCAACTTGTAATTATCAATCTAAGTAAGCATCTACTTCTGTTTAAAGACAGCTATTCTAAAAGTTTGCCTTTGAAGCTAATGGGAATACTTTTTGATTTATTTTTCAAAAATTAAAGTGAAAACCCCAAAATGTTCAGTCAAAAGTTTTTGATTTAAAACCTCAAGTTTTAAATTTGGAAATGCTTCCAGGGTACCTTATTTCTGCTGTTGCCTTCCGAGAGTTACATTTCAGTTTTCCTCTCATGGAAGTACAAGACTTTCAAACTACAGCTCTGATCCAGAACCATAATAAAATTTAAAACCCTCTGTGTATTTCTCAGTGATAAGTTTTTGTTTTGGGTTATTTTTTTTAATGAATCAGCATTTTTCCAAGGAAAGCCAACACTATGGAAAACTTTTTTTTTTCTTTAACAGAAAAAAAAGTACTCATTTTAAAACCAGATGCAGCCATCCATTTTATGGAAGGATGGAGGAAAGAAATCTTTTGCTTCCGTTCTTGATATTTTAAGGTCACCCTTTGACTTAAGCAGATGATTGATTCTTACCAAGTTAATTTGTGATTCTTTGGGTGCAGTGTTTCCTGGAGTTGATTGGATCAGACCATTGTAGTATTACATCTCACAGTGAGCAGGGGTCTGTTCCTTAATTCCTGTTTTCACTGTTTTCTATTAACCTGCATCATCAATGGAAATTGTCCGGAGCCAGTCCAGCAGCTTCTCCCAAGTCATCTCGCTTGTTTCCTGCCGAGGGTCTTATAATGGCTTTTCACTGTTTGCCTGTTCCAGCAATTATTTCCTGGTTTCTAGCCAAACAGTGATTCACACAGCATATAAAGGTTTCATTCCACTTCTGTTTTCAGTTTCCAACTTTCTGGTGTTTTCCTGCAATTTCACTTCCAGAAGACATAGTACCTTTTTTCTTCCCTTATAACCTCCTACTTCATTCAATTTACCATCATTTGTCTACTTCCCCACCTCTTCTTTTCATGCTGTTAAAACAGAGAAACAGAGCCTTGCTGGAGAGTTTAGAGGCTGCAGCAGCTTCATTTAATTCCTCTTTGCTCTTGAAGATTTTTCAAATATATCATGGAGTTTTAAATTTCCCATATTCTCTTCTGTATGGAAAAGAGTTTTTTCTTCCAGCAGAAGACATTCCGACAGGGCAGTGTCTTTTGATGTGTGGTCTGAACTGTGCAGAACAACACAAAGAATGGCTCAGCTTGGCAGGATCTCTTTTGTGAGGCCTTGTACCCAGCAATGAAGGTTGGAACTGGTGTTCACAAGTAAGAATACTACTGTACAATAGTTCTTCTTTCCTTTGTTTAAGAAGCAGGAGTCACTTATATGCAATAGCAGCAAGGTGTTCTCAAGTTAAAAACAATGAATGGTGATGCTGTTCTGTTCAGAAAACAAAATTGTTTCCTTGAATTGATAATGAATCACAGAAGGTATCGTAATAAACACATCTGCTTCAGTGAAAGGCCAGAGCTTTTAATTGCTAGGACCTTGCATTCAGAAGTAATATTTAATTATTAAATATAAATTTTACCATGAGTCAATTTTGACCAGTTTTGTCATTCTTCCTTGATGACTCAAAATTCCCTATCAACTTTCCTTCCGTGACCTGCGAGAAACACAATATAAGTGAACTGATTAGGAGTGCTCATTTATACCAAAGCATCTGACACAGAATTGCGCAGTCTGTGGCAGAATGGCTGAACTTGACTCAGTCTGAGTCTGTAAAACATTGAAAGAGATAGGTAGAGAAGCAGCATGAAAATTTTAATCTACAGTTTATATCCAGCACTGGGGAGAAAAGCCATTTAAATAAATTAATATATGAAAGAGAAACAGTAGTTTATGTTGCTGTATTAACAGGAAAAGTGTTGTTATTCGTGATACTTGTTGCAATTTTGTGTTTCACCAAACACAATATTTTTGTATTTTTTTTTTACTGTTGAAGGTTTAAATGCCACATACAAATGAAAATGGAAGAGGAAGGAGAGAGGGAAAACTAGAATTTATTTATGAAAATTTTATATTTGTGTATTTGCTCTCCAAATGGGCACTGATCTGTAGACCAAGCACAAGAACTCAGTTGTAACTCATGTTCTAGGCTTCTAGACTGATGTTCTAGTTGGATTTCCACAATTCCAGCAGATTAAGATTTTTTTAAGAAGCCAGATACCTTCCTGGAGACATAAGTAAAGGATAATTAATATTTATTCTCTAAAAGTTTTTGGGTTACAGTTTTTCAAATCCTCTTCAAATGATTTTTATGCAGAATGCTGTATCAGCCTGCATGAAGGACTCTGTGTAGTTGCATGCATATTAAACCAGAGTCTCTTTGAGGAGTCGTACCCTTACAGGCTGCATTCCTTTAGCTTTTTTCACCTTCAGCATAGTTGTAATATATGATAATTTTTCACCCCCTGTCTAATAAATATGCAATATGCATGTACAAATATGTATTCAATTGTCTATATTCTAGTTCATGACTCTTCCCAATCTTAGACAGGATTCATAGCAAGATGCAGGTCCCCAGGACCCAGCAATTCCCCACTGTGTGGCTGTGCTTTCCTCCTCTTTTGTGTCACCGGAAGAAAGGAGAAAACACAGTGTTGCTCTGCCCATCACCATTTCTTGAAACAAGGAATTCTTAAAGCCAGAATCTTGTTCTGGAGAAGTACCACACTGCTGTGATTTCACAGATATTTGGAGTGATTTCTTTCCCCCAGTTCCAAAGTGTTGGTGGTGGCACTGGCTTGCAGTGGACCCCACTTCATTGCTGCCCAAGTAACTCTTGAGGGGATTAAGAAGCATCACTAAAAGTGGGTCCAGATGAGCACTGCCTCTTCTGAGTGAGAGGGTCACAACCTTGAGTCTTATTTACCAAAATCCACAGTATTGAGGCCTGTTCTGGTACTCCAGCATTAATTAAAAAAATCACAACCCCTTGCTGTTGCATCAGTGCCCCTGCATGTCCCATCTCACTGTAGTGACTCACCTCAGTTCTCATCATTCTAGTAAGGTTGCATCACTGCATGTGCCACAATCAGATATTGCAACTCGTGGGCTGACTGATGACAGAAATTAGCCCTGCAGTAGCTAGAGACTCAGTAACAAAACTTGTTAGTACCTTTGGTGCTTTCACAATTAATTAGTTCTTTGCAGTAAATATTTTTATTTTCAGCTAAATTAGAACTTGATAAAACTACTGATGTTGCTAGAAGATACTTTTTAGGACCTTGGTAAGCAGTAGCAGTTCATCAGCTAGAGCAAGTGATGGATTCACGTCCCTCACAGAATGGCAGCAAACCAGCGATGGGCAAGGACCACTGCTGCAGGAGCTCTCCTTGCCTTACTGTAAATCCCTTTGCTTTTGTGTACAGGAGTCTGGACTGAAAATACAGTATTTAATGAATTTTTAAACAATGCTTTTCTTTTTGGATCGAAAAGAGTCGTAGCAAAGCTGACTTGCATATGATGAAAACCATTGGAATGATTTCCTTCCAAGGGGGATAAAAGCAATGCACGAGTGCAGCCTGTGAGTTTACTGGCATTAATTATATGGTAGTGTTATTTTGTGTGTGACAGAAGAATGAAGTCATGCTTTTATCAGTGGCACTTATATTAGTATTCTTTTTCATGGGAGATACATGGGTGACAAAATGTTGATGTTCCTTAAGCTATTATTGTTTTATTATGCCATTGATGTTATTAATATGCTGTTGTTATGCTAATGAGTTACTGGGGTTTTGTCTCAGAGCTTTGTCCACAAAATGTACACTGAATGGAGAAAATGTATGAAGTACAAAATTGTTATATTTACTTCTGTATCATATAGGTGAGAAATTGCTTTTATTATATGTTGATGTGTATACAAATATAAAAAATTAAGAAAAGTATGTGGGGTGCATGCTCAACCAGTGAACTTTTCTTGTGGAATGAAAAACCAAATCCATGTGGGATTTTCCAGTAACAGAACCCCCTCCAGATTGCCATTGCTTATTATTTTGCAGTAAATATGTTTATTTTCAGCTTTATGTTTGTATTTATGTTGCAGACCACTTCTTGTTTTGATTTCTTACCACCTTTGGAAACTGTGATCCTGATATCTGAAGAAGAGGACTGTAAATCAGCAGTCACCTTCCTCATATTTTCCTGTAGATGCTTATTGGAAACGTTGAATATCTATGTTCAGCATCAAAAAACTGTCATTTATATTACATGTGGTAGCATCCCTGGGTTGTTTTGCTGAAGGTGGCTGCTGTTCTGTGATCACTGCAAAACAGGTTACATATAATGCCTGTAAGGTGGGCATTACCTAGTTACTTCACTGTTAATAGCAATAATAATGAATGTACATGAATTTTTTCTTTACTTCTTCAAGTAGTGAGTTAGTTCAAAATGTGAATCCTGAGTTGACTTTCATAACTTCTTGCTGCCTGTCACAGTATTTTCACAGTATCTTCCCCCCTGCCATTTGAGACTCTTTGAGTCAGTCCCCTTATGAAGCATATAGGCCAGGGAAGAGAATCCTATAAGTGCTCTTGAGGCAGGGATGGAGCTGATTAAACAATGTTTAACAACCTGATCAAAGAGGTTTGAAAAGATTTTAAATACTTGCATCAAATACACAGCCATCTGCATGAGAGGGAGCAAGCACAGAGGAAATACGACTTTTCTCATCTGCTACAGATTTTTCATAAGTCTCCCAGACCCACAGAAGCCTGGTGTTCTCCAGCAGGTACACTCTCCTTACTCTTTGAGAAGATGTTCGTTCTGAAGTTGCCTGAAATGCAAAGCAATGGTGGTAGAATAATGCTGTAACAGAAGATCAAACTAATTCTTTCTGCTACATTAGTCTAATTTTCGTAATGCCCTCCCCTGAGTGTATAAGATTCTTGATGCATGGAGCAATGCTGGCATAAGTTATTAGCTCTCTGCCCCAATTTGTTTGTTCATCCTGGATAGTCATAAAATGTGTTTATTTCAGACTAAAATCTCTGCTTTCCAGTTAGATAATAGTACACTATTTTGCTCTTGCTTGGTTTTTTCTATGAGAATATTTGAGGAAAGAAGCGAAACTACTTGGATTTTTAAAAGAATCTTTTCAAGAAAAAGAATTTAGGATCCATTGCAAATACCTAGCTGTCTACATCAGCACAAAATTGTTGAGATTGCTTGTTTGTGATAGCAAACCAGTTAGTAAAAGACTTGGAGAATAAGATATTTCAGAAACTAAGGTGATCAGTATTTACTGTAAGTCTGGCAATGTGTTATAAATTAATGATGACTCAATTTTTTCCTTTAAATTCATTCATCAGAATGTCCAAATCGGATTATACTGACTCCAGGCTTTTACTTTAACAGACTGTGCAAACCCCTGTGGAAAAATGCTATGAAATTTAATAGGAACGAGGATAGTAGGATTCTACGAGAATTTAATAAAGTCCCATGAAAACTTTGAAAATTACCCCTAGAACTAAGCAGTAAGTGATACCTTACATAGACTTTTGAAACAGCTCATAAAATTGTATAGCAGTGAAATAACTTGCTAGAAAATTACATAGGATTTTGGTGGAAAAAGCTCTCAAAGCATCAGAAGACTACCAGTTTTTTCATTTCCAAAAGAATATTTCCATACAGGAATATTCCAGTCTAACCTATCATTGAGATGTCAGATCTATAATGGAAAAAACCCAGGTGTAATATAGGGTCTTCTAGTCTGCCCCAGTTGTTTTTAGATTGCAGGCATTGCCATCTGGTTTAAAATGGGTGCCACACCTTGTGGGCAGCTCAAAACGTTCAACGAACTTCTGCCTTCAGCTGAGCCCTTAGAAAAAAATTCTGATGCTTATCACTTCTGTTTGAGGTATTTCCCTGTATGCAGGAAGATTCCATTACCCAGCCCATCCTTTACATAATTTTAAAGTTGTTCATGAGGGATTTCAATAGGAGAAGTAAGGAGCTGCTCTGTGGGAAGGTTACTTACCTAGAAAGATGGAAAAACCTTTGTACCTTCCTCTGCTGGGATGGTTTGTAGTGCAGACTACACCAGTGAAATGATACTGAGTCATTAGTGTTCACCCCTCAACTGAAATGCAGTACAATAAAGGGTCACTTCTCTCTAGGCGAGCATATATCATACACTGGGATAGGAGAAGCACTGGAGATTTGAACAAGAAAGCAAAACAGAAAACTTTCTATTGCCTGGTTGAGCTGAGATGAATCATGCTGCTGGGCGTGGAAAGTGCCGCTGACCTTACACCCAAGCACAGTTTCTGATGAACTGAGGAACCCTGTGACGTTGTTTCTGTGAGTCAATTGCAGAGTCTGATAATGCAAAACATGTTCAGATCATGAAGAGTCATTTTGAACTTGACTTCTAAAATCTTGCTTTCAGTGTTTGATGGCAGTGATTATTAATATGGTTTGGGTTCGAAGAAGTCTTTTTGACATTACAGGAATCCTAAGTTTTTCTTTAGCTTCATCACCTCGGTTTTGCATACAGACATTCCTTGTATGAGATTCATTTTGCCATCATGTTTTTAGCTTGCAAGATGATTATGCTATGTTCTAGAACATTTATTTCCCATTTTATTCCATATCCTACTTTGAAAGGCGTTTGAACAACTGCCTCTGAACTCCTTTTTGTATAACTAATCACCTTTGCCTTTGCCTTGGGATGAGTTTTGTATTCTTCAACTTTTTCAGTGAACAGTTTGAATTCTGAGGAGATATTAGTGTGTTTTAATTTGCCCTTGTTATTTTTATATTGGAGTACTGTGTTGTTTTTTTATTTTGTTTTGTTTTTTAAATAACAGCTCATTCTATTGTTAATATTCAGAGAATATGGTTTGATCTATAAGCTTGACTTTTTTGATCATTTCTGGAAACTTGTGAGCCACCTGCTAGTTATTTTAAAGAAAAGTCTATGGCCATAAAACTTAGGAAGGCATCAGTGATGTCTGCAAATCTGTTCCTTAAGGAACAAATGATTCAATATTCTGTAACTCCTAAAACACAAGCTACAACTGCACTTAAAATTTAACTCCAAGCAAATTCAGCAAAAATTTGTGAGGTTCATTACGAAAACAGAAGGTGTTTTGATAAAATCACTCTGTTGCCAACTGGAATGTGATTGAGTTACTTTAAGAAAGGTCGGCCTTTGGCACAGTTAGTTTTAAAGGGTAGCTCTTACTTTGCAGACTCTGGTAGCAATAAAAGCTATTCTCATGCCTAATGCTTTTATACTTTGGAGAACGTTGCACCGTAACCACGGTCCATGCAGTAATTGCCTTCCTTGGGATACTCCCAGTGTGTGAAGCACATTGCTCACAAATAAGGGTTTTCACATGCTGAGAGGAAATTGGCAAATCGTTTGAATACATAATAGGAACTATACTGAGGTTTCCATTAACTACTCCAGTAGAAAAACGTCGCAGTGGTCAAATATTTTGCTATGAAAGAGCTGGCTAACAACAAGGAATGTGATTCTGCTAGATATGACATCTATTTATAAGTGATAAAAAAATGAGATGCCTGCTGAGAACCAAGTGTAGGGGATGGCATTTGCCAGAAATACTGGTTTAGGTTTAATTTTTCCCATCTAAGTCAGTTGTAGAATACACAGTGACTTCGGTGTTAGCAGAATGTATCCAAACACAGAATTCTTATTAAAAAATTACCAAGAGAAAATGTTAAGTCCCCCAAAATATGCAACCAATCTAAAATCACTTTTAATATTAGACTAACTTTGTGAGGAAAATTATTCAGCTTCATTAAAATAGTATCTTACATAGACAATCTATTAATTATAAAAGATGAAAATAAGTTTAAATTATTGAAAATATCACTAACGGGTTGGTGTAAGTAAAATGCTCAAGAGAAAAGTGGTGAAATAGTCAAATTCTCACACATAATGAGAATAATATTATTGGCATTTCTAAAAACTTGGTAGAAATTAATATTTAACTATGCATGACCTACTCTTTTATCTTGCCTCTGCTGCAGTCCTGCTGCTTGGAACTAGAAAAGCAACCTCAGTGGAAGAAGTAAACTAGTCTCTTTCACACTTATTCTCCAGCAAAGCCCAAAGCCTTCATATAAATGCCATCAGCATTTATAAAACATGTAAAAATGAGGCTCCTTGTTAACTGATATCTGGCACAATTCTTGGAATGGATGCTGAGATTCTGGTCTGTACGTTCCATTATACAACGGGCACGGGGTTTGGCCACAGCCGGCGAGCAGAGAAATCCTTTACTGTAGGAGGACTCCCTGCTGGGGCTTCAAAGCTGGACCTCAGCCCAGGAGCTCTATCCTTACTAATATCTGCTCTGTCTTCTGCACCAAGTAGAGCTCTAATGAAGGAGAGGAACTGTTCTCTCCAGTAGTTTCCTTACTGTGTTTCTAGGTCTCCAATATGATCACAAATCTATAAAAAGGGAAAATCAGGGTTCAGAGCAGCCTGGCTCCTATGACTTTATTTGTCCAGTTGTGAGTATTCAATATCTTATCCAGAATTCTAATGCCAAGGTTAAAATAATGTCTTCTTGAGCTAGTTCACTATGATGAAGTAGAATTGCTCAGGAGACAGATTGCTCTGAGAGCGGGAGATTATTAAGTGCAATTCACTTTGTTAAACTGAGCAATATGCATTGCTAAATTGAGCTGCTCTCAGCACTGGGTGGTCATTCTTCTAGGAGCGTGGTGAAGTGAGGGGACTGGAACCAAATTCCTTGCTTGGATCTGATCATATACCAATTCCCAACATCAGAGCTCCTAATTATGATTTATTAAAAACTTGGCATGAAGCCCAGATCTGTTAAGGAACCAGACTTCATTGTCCCCACTGGAATTGTGACAATTTACGTGTCAGACCATGTAGCAGTTGTGGATCCCAGGGTGGCAGCCTGCTGGCTTGTGTGACAGCAGTGCTCGATCACAGCACGACCAACCCTACTTACTCCAGGTGGCATGGCAGGGAGGTCTACACCAACAGCCTATTGCTAGGACCTATGGTACCCTGCTTGGGTGCACTGCCATGGCCACTCACCTGCTTCAGAACCCCACATACCACATGCAGCTGATCACCAAAAAAGGATCCAGTCCTTAAACGGATCCAGTCATTTGTGGATAAATGATGGGATCCTGGAGCAGGAGAGGGACAGTGACATTGACCTGAAAGTGTACGTAGTAGTGAGATTGTGACAAGGAAGCATGAGACAGAGCCCCAGAGGTGAACTTTATATTCAGTCATGAAAATTGATGTCTAAAAATATTGTAACAAGACTGGTTTCTGCTGTTTGTACTAGTGATGAAAATGTTTGTCTAAATATTCCATTTTAGCAGCTTTCAGGAAAAATGAGAGAGAATGCTAAATTGTGTTGCATTATCTGGTAACGATATTGATGTGCAGTCAACTTGTCAACTTCTTCCCAGTAAGGTGAAGCAATGTGGTATTTTTTGGAGAACTTTTTGGATCGTAGTTAACTGTAAACAGCAACGTGGGGTGGTTTTCAAAATTTTCCTCAGTTAGATACCTAGCAGCTCATAGAACTGAAGAGCCATTGTCTTCATTCACTGGTGTAATGCCCTTCACCTGAGTTCTCTGGAACTTATTTTGTGGACAGAATCATTAATGTGAATTTTCCAACCTGTATTAAGTTATTAGTTTCTAGACTTAAACTTGCTTTAAAATTTCTGCACTATTAACACATGTTTGGAGAGGAAAAGATGCAAAGCTTACCTTAATATCCTTTATTGGAAAGAAATATCAGAGTTCATTTCAGCCTAGTGTTGCCGAAATGAGATGACTGCGTTTGAAGGAGTGACTCCTTTGGAGTCTCATCATTTATCCCAGTAGTAGATGTAACCTTTTGCATGGCTATTTGCTGTTGTAAACATTAACCTACAAGAATTTGTCAGCACCACGATACCCTTCAACTGAGTGATGCAGGACTGATGCCCTGCACTGAACATATGGAGAATCACCCTATAATAGAGGTATCTCATGGCTTTTGCCATCAGATAACTTCATCAACCTTTAAAATTATGAAATCATTTTACTTGCCAGAAAATGTCTGTAGAGACAAAGCTTGCTAACATTTCCAAATGCCTGCCTTCTTTTATGGTTATGTATTAGCTCTTCTGGAAGACTGTTCGAAGACTGGGCTCTCCAGATTTATAAATTTATGGAATAACTTCAGTATAATAATGTACTAAGTATCTAGAAGCTGAGGAAAAATCAGATTAAATGTTAGAGGTATTTTCTTTTCCTACCACAGGGCCAGTTCTGCCCTTTATGTGAAATGCAGGTGACCTCTATGCGGCTGCAGAGGAATTTGACCTTCAAACAGTGTTTCCTCAGCAGTGACTAGGCAGTGTCTTTTGGTTTTAATACAGTCATATAAAATGATCACCTTAATTGAAAGGAAAACTGTAAGCACTTGGCCTTCTGCTTAAATTTCAGGACCCTTGGTTTGTTGAATGAAGATACTGTGTTTTCTTTCATACTGCATTATACTCTGTTTGCTAACCCTTCCCTTTCCTTCAGGCTGGGATTATTCATCACAGTCAGAATTAGGGCTCACTCATCAGTAAACGTGGATTTAAAAAATTCATTACACT
This sequence comes from Aegotheles bennettii, assembly GCA_013398125.1. NCBI lineage: Eukaryota > Metazoa > Chordata > Aves > Caprimulgiformes > Aegothelidae > Aegotheles > Aegotheles bennettii. The sequence continues at coordinate 237,751 of VZRW01012270.1, read as the reverse complement.
TCCTTCTTCTACATATAAGTGCATACTTCTTTCCCAAGGAAGAATTGGCATCAAATTCCATCTACAGAAACTGTTCCAGTCGTAATCTGTAACTGACAGCTGTACAAAAAGCAACATTTAATCTGATTTTAAAAATCCCAGGACTGAAATGCTGTTAAGTCGGGAACAAACAGTCTTGGGAAAGGTTAGTGGAGATGCCTACAAAGAAGATACCAAAACTGCACGGTACTTTTGCTATCAATACTTAGCAGCCTTTTTGTAGAAAATTCATTTAACCAGACCTTTCTCTCTATTGCCCTCGTGAGATTAAAACGCAGTAAATGAACTGAAGTTAAAAGATTAGCTAACAGGAGTAGACTAAATTTTTGAAGCTTAGCAAATTAAAAATAGAAGGTGAATTGTATTGACACCACTAACAATGACATTTTGGGTACTGGCTGCTAAAGAAGCTCCAATTTAACATTTCAATTTCTGCACAAGAAACTTAAGGAGTTTCCTGCAATCTTAAATGCAGGTTTCTATATGAACTTTCAGAGCCATCCTCCCCTTCTACAAAATGCTGTCCTCCTTCTACACAATGTAGTTGTTTCACAATTGTATTGCACAGCAGACAGATTTCCTGTAAATTGACAAATAATGCAGGACTTTGGTGTAATTTAGAAAGCAGTCTTGAAGTCTGAAGTTTTAGCCCCTGTGAAGATTTGACTTTTGTGGATAAAAATCTTTTGTGGACTTTTCCTGTGTTTGGCAACAAGGTGATCAAGTAGATAGTGTTAAAAAACCAGCATTAATTGCATTTCATCAAACATATTTGTGGGCAAAGTCTCTGTTTGGGGATTGAACAGATAAAGATTAAAATCATGCAGAATGATTGTTACCCTTCCCATGCTACTTTTCCTTTTTTTTTTTTGGAGCAGAGGTGTATTAGAAATGTCCAGACATGAAATCAGATGTGAATGTACCTCCTTTTCTGACCAGGCGTGGAGTCGTGGTCTCTGCCAGGTGGAGAGCCCATATCAGTGGTAGACTTTCCTCCCTCTTCACCGCACTGACTCAGCCTGGTGTGTGGAGGAAGCAGGCAGAGCCAGCGGCGTGACCCAGCCTTCTATAATTAGATCCTGATGTAAACGACGGAGTTAAGCCGTAACTACTCAACTTTCATAAAACTGCTTTTGTCCTTGCTTGATGCGTGCTGGTCTACTGAGCGAGCAGGTATCAGAGCTAATCCTAAACATGCATTGTTATTTTTACAGCGACCTTTTGAAAGTGGTGTCATTTGGATCAAATCGGAGCTGTTGGTTGTTCATTAGGCTCATGTCACTGGGCATTTGCCTCCCAAAAGTTTAATCAAATATCCCCAGTACTCATTTAATGCACTTAATCTAACATGAGACTCTTTTTTTCCTCATTAAAAGAAAATCATAGTATCTTTTGGTTTTGGCATGAAAAATGAGAAAGGACATGTTTAGCTCCTTTGATTTTTTAAGGGTTGAAATGACAAGGTCCGTCTCCATCAGAACAGAAAAATCACTGGTTGGTTGTCACTTAAACTTTATCCTTTAAACTTTAAATATCCCACGTTACTTTTTCTGATGCTGTAGTTATTTGCAAGTTACTTTTATGGGAGTTGAAAAGCATGTAGTAGAAACATGTATTAGTTACAGAAATAACTTAAAAATAATAGTATTCTGGAAAAGCCCAAGCTACCTTGTACTTGAAAGCAGTTTTATAATTAAACTGAACAATTTAAAAAAACAAATAAAAATAGCAAAGCAATTTTGAAAGGAAGTAATTTGTATAACTAGCAAATATTTAAATAGAATGGGACTATTTCCTGCAGTGTAGGATTCTTTGCAGAGTGTTTCAAACAGTTGAACTCACAACAGGAAGTAATTTGCTGTTGAAAATAAGATCACATGAAACTCACTGCCTATAGTGATAAAAGGGAAGTGCTTCACTTGGTGGAACTGCTGATTAACGTGAAGTCATCCCGGCGGCTGAATGACACTGTGTGTTTTAAATTAGTTTGGAATGTTAGAAACAGGAGTAGAGAGGACATGACAATCACCTGTAACGAGCATTAAATGAACACAGGTCCCATTAGACATCAGATTACATGAAATGGCTGTGCGAAAACATCAACATATTTATCATAGGTACCTGGAAGTGTGAAACCAATTAAAAAAGGATGTTTTAGATCTCTGCACTGTCACACACAGAGAAATAATTGATGACAGTGAATAAAATTCTTTCTAAACTCCTGTGCATGCCAAGGTGTAAGAATTCACCTGTAAGTCGAAAATGAAGCATCTTGAAAACCAATTTGCATATTTCCTCTTACGTGACCATGGGAAGGAGGATGTTTGATGATACCTGGTTATGGAGACAGTAAACCATGATTCGTTTCATTCTGAAGTATTGCCCTTCCCGGTAGTCAAGGGGCAATTTTTTTCAGAGATTGAGGAAAAAAGTAAATTCTTAGCATTAAAAAATGCAGGATTAAAAATTTTCTGGAGTTGATGCACAGAGTCACTCCTGTCAGCTATGTCAGCTACTACCTGTGTCTAACTTACTAATGGCTTTGATAAGGCAGGGTATTTTTATATTTCTTTATATATGATTTTGTGCCTGTTTTATGGGTTTTTTTACCACGTTGTCACCCTTGAAGGACCTCTGGGACTTTGAAGACTGAAGCTGCTGCTTCACTCACTGTCCTTACATTCTTAAAATACTGAAGGCAGGACGACTGCTTTTCCAAAGCAACCTCTTCTCTTTGGGCCTAATGCCAAAATCAGTAGGAATAATTCAGTTGACTTTGGTAGCCTCTGCATCTAGTTTTAGAATCGTTAGGTCTGTTGAGTACATCTTTGTAAGGAATCATTCTTAGGCCTTGCTCATTCCTTCTCTGGCACTGCTAGACAGCATTCACTGTATTTGGATGGTAGCTTGGCCATTCAGTAGCAATGTGGTCATCTGCTCCAACGTGCACTTAATTCACAAATGTGATAGCAAGGCATGTTCCTGACACATGCATCCATGCTAATGTACCCTTTTTAATTTATAGCAGAAGAAATTTAGTTCTATGCTTCAGTATTAAATTATTATTATAATCTGAATTTTAATTAAATCTTTGTGATATAAACATGGCATTTTAATGCCCTCAGTAATAAAATAGCATTTTATTTTAAGTAAGTCACTAGAAAGATGTTATAATAGTTGAGCTCAAATGTATTTGCATTTATTCTAGGAGGAAGAAATTCTTTCCAGGTATAACACAGTGGCATTGTTTATTAGTTTTTCTGTGTTGTGTCTGACTATGTCCATATATATGTAAGAAGAATTTGCATTTCTAAATTAGTCACAAGTGCTTTCTCAGTGGAAGTGTTGTGGCTTGTTGTGTGTTTCATTTTGCTAGGAGTCACTAAGTGTCCTCCTTCCTCCCACCAAGATCAACTGGACTTTGGTAATGAAGTCAGTTGGGATGACTTGACTCTTGATTTGATACAGTTGCTCCCTGTATTTGGGCAGGGTGTTGTGACTGGTGGGAGATTCATCTGCTTCCTTGGGATAGTGCAGTGTAAATGTCCTCTGTGCCCGGTGCAGGGCAGGATTGTACTGCTGGGAGCTGTGGCTGCTCCAAAAGATGAGTAGTCTGCAATGTAAGCGAACTGCAGACCAGGTGTGAATTTTAAGAAGTTTGGCTCTTTTTGTTGCTTTGCTCCAGAATCACAAAGCAACAGACTTGGGTTCCGCTACTGAAATCAGCTCAAAATACACGTGATGTAATTATTCCATTCCCCAGGGTCCTGTGCAGTTGGGACTCTCATTAAGGTGACGATTACCAGCAGAGTGAAACTAGTTGAAGTTTTATTTCCCACAACACTTGCTAATTTTGCAGTTTCTATTCAAAATCATAGTTTTCTAGATCACAAAATCACAGAATGTTAGGAGTTGGAAGGGACCTCGAAAGATTATCTAGTCCACCCCCCACAGCCATCCATGACCACGTTCCAGTCGTGTGAGCTGTCCCACCATGTCTCAGCTATGGCTACCAGATCACACCCCCTGACAGCACACACATGGCTGACTCCTCCTGTTTATCCCCCATACAATGTAAGGGATGCTCTCCTTTAATCACAACATGCCATGTTGACACAAGTTACTTACTCAGTAAGCATGTCATACCTCAACATTTATACATATTCATGGAAACACAGAAGAGATTATGGTATCAAAGTTGCTTCAGTCCCAGAGCAACCACATACACACTGATAATTTACATGTGCATTACACAACTATTTATTCAGCCTGTAAACGGGGAAAAATCAGTTACCAAAGCAACTGCTATATTGTGTGTTACTAATGCTATTTTTAAGATAAAGAACACTGGTAAGACACACATATCTGTATCTCTTAGGAACAAGTACACAGTTTGCAAAGGGGAAAATCACCAGAACTATTACAGTCACTGAATTTGTAAAAAAAAGTTCAGACCTGTTTGCTAAGTACTTCCTTATCATCACTGTTTTTGCAGCGTTGTAAAGTACTCTCACAAGACTTTTAGGAAAAAAACAAAGGGAAATACTAGCATGCTACAGCAAGGGCTAAGTGAAATATGTTTGCATTTAGGGTAAGTCTGGTAGATCAAGCAGCATTTGCAATCCAAAGTGTGCACAACATTTCTATCATTACAGAAGATTCTGTATAAATACAAGCTACTGATGATAGTTTTCTTCCTTTCTTTGCTGCTCAGCTCCTATCGTTGCTCTGAGAGTTGAGAACACAATGTGCTCTGTATTCCTTGCCACAGAGCAAATGTTTGGGACAGAAGATGTTTGCATATCACTTTTATGGGCCGAACAACTATGATTCTGTGTCATAGTGGAAAATAATAGCACATGACGTAAGCTTCACTAAATCATTTTTGTCCTGAGTGCACTCATAACCAAGTTACAGACTTTTAAAATACTTGTTTCTACTCTTTTTTTCTGACAGTCCAAAGGACATCGAAGAATACAGTCAGTTTAGGAAGAGTTGGGTTTTATTAATCACATTTTAACTTTTTCTATTAACAGCTTGCTCATGAATAGACTGACATTTTCTTGATTCTAGTTGTACTTGCAGAATTATTTACAAGATAATAGTTTCCAAAAAAATGTGATGCGTGGCTCACTCCAGCCAATGCATTGGGAGTGCCTAATGTTGATCAAAGTCCTTCAGATGGGATAAGTCAAGCGATGCTATCCTGAACGTTATGGTATGTTTCAAATGCTTTTTGTAAACCTGTAGAGTTGTGAATGTTAACATAGCTTTCTGCCAGTATTAGACAAAGATCTGTTTTTAGAAACCCCGAAAGACTTCTGAAGACATTTGAAGAACGCCTGCAACATCACTTGTTCCTGCCAAACCTTACTGGTCTTTGACCAGCCAAGATAAAACAATAATCAAACTAGAAATAGTGGAGCTGCTCTGATGGTCTAAAAGAAAATTAGGATGTTCTGGAATAAGTATTTTGCTTATGGGGAAAAAAGGAGCTACCTACAATTTGCCCAAAGTCAGTCCTGCTTCTTACTTGCAGAAAGTGCTGATGCACCTCTTCCTTTGAAAGACCAGACCATTCAGACTCTGGATTAATCACTTAACTAAAGTTACCTGTGTCATTTTGTAGCTGAAGAGCAGGGCCCAAAATGAGCACCCAAGAAATGTTGATTTCCCTTCCCCTCAATGAAGTTTTCTGGATTTTTTTGTAAAGGACCATTTGCCCAGCTCTGGGTCAGATTTTCAGAGTTGTGTAAAAAAAGACAACTTGCAATGGAAGCAGTGAGGGTAGGTTTTCCTACAATTCATGGTGCTCTAGTCTGTTGGCTTAGAAGAAGTGTTGATTTATGTGATATTTTGAATCTATCCAGTAACTTCCTCAGTCGTCTATGTTGCTGGCTGAACAAGGCTTCAAGTTGCCTGCAGTCCTATTGGATAAATAACAGCAATGTCTGAGCCCATTGCTAATCCAGTATTAGTAATTTCTCCACTCAGGTGCAGTATCAGTGTCTCCGTTTCTTGATTCAGGGCTCATCATCTGTGGGTAGGTATTTTGGGAGAAGCATGAGCCATGGATCAGTGTATGCATCCTCTTTGTGGTTCAGCTCTGCAGAATGCTGCAGGAGAACCTTTTTCTCCGATGCAAGGATTGAAGTGCACAGCAGACGAGTCATCCAAGCCCATGCAGAGCTCTCTGTTTTCTCTATAAATTGTAGGAATCCTGTTGGTCTCTGATGGAAAAGTCAGTCTGAAACATTTAAAGATACTTCATTACATTTAGAATGCCTCTGCAGTGGTGGAAATGAATAGTAGGTATTGGGAATCCAAGAGTGTGTCACTTTCAGCAGAGAGAAGATGGGTGAAAAGATGTGAAAAAAGATCCATCTGTTTTAATTTCTCTTTATTCCCTAACTCTCGATACTAAGGGCTTTTCCTGGCTCCCTCTGCTGGCTATGAAGCTGGTTTAGCTTTTTTTTTTTTTTCTCTCACTACGGTATTGTTTTTGCTGATTAAAATATCTATGGCAGCTTTGTGTCTATCTCAGCCTCCCACCCCCCACTATCCTGCTCTACGCATTCTTCTGTGCTTAAATACACAATTGTTTTTATGACTAATTCCTCTCCTTCCTTGTGAGATTACCCTGTGATTCATTTTTAAAAATGAATCCATCCTGTTAAAAAGCAATCGGTTACTCCACGTGCATAAACAAAGGAGCAAAAAAAGAGAAAAAAAAGTGGAGTTCCTAAAATGTTAAGCAGTAATTTCCAGTATGAACTGACTTTTTATCAACACTGAATTTAAATAATGAAAGAAAATAATAACAACAGCGTAGCAGCAGAAGCCCCAGCCATGAAATGTTTGTATTATGCTTTATACAGTGCCTCTTTTCCAGTCACCTGAGGTTTGAAATGCTGCACCTGCTTCACAGTACTTAAGCAATGGTAGTATTTTGGCCTGACATAGAATTTCCATCTCTAGAACATCTAAGTATAAACTGATTAAATCTGACAGTTCTCCTGTAGAGCAGGTAATAACTATCATTGCAGATAGATCCCAGAACATCCCCAATCCACAGAAGGGAATGCTAATCTGTTAAGATTAAGCAAAATATCAAGTCAAAGCAAAAAAGAACCCTTGTTCAGATGCTCGCTTTCAACTGTGAATTCCACCATCTAGATGTAGTTTTCTGGGGCATGTGGATTGGTCACAGTCATTAGTACCTGGGTGCTCATTAGCACACCTAGAGTCACGGTGTGTACACGTGGTTTTGGTGTTTGCACAAATGAAATAACAGACCCATTTTAAATGGCCATGCAGAGCAGCTCCATCGGCTGCTCTTGTCTCTGGGCGTTGGAAAACAATGGGCACTGTGGCCACTGCAGCAAGGACTGCAGCTAAATACACCAACTGCCTCCCTGGTCCCTTCTGGAGCTGGGCAGAAGTATCTTGCAGTTCATCTCAGCCCTTCTCTTCTGAGAGCCACTACTTCCCTCCCAAACTGAAGCTGAACTCCTTCGTGTGGGAAACAAGATCCCGGACTAAACTTTTTTCTGTGCAATTTTAAACACTCCTTAGTGACTTAGCCCAAATCCTGTGGGAATTCCTAAACCACTTTGAGGGTTTGAAGATGTTGCCTTGTACCTGTGAGGCTCACTGCATTCCCAGAGTTAACGGGTAAATATGTTGGTGGTACATGGAAAATTCTATTAAGATTCTTGCTGCTATAATATATGGATGTTGCAGGATTTGAACGTTTCTATCTTCCCAGCTTCCTGCTGAGATGATATTATTGCTTGGGTTAAAAGCTAAGTGGCTTTGTGTATGTACACACTCCAGTCAAATATATGATTGCTAATAATCTGTGTAGTGTGAATAGAAAAGCATTTGAGATGTGGTAACGCAGAACTTCGCTCGAGCTCGTGACTCACATTTGGTCTGAGGCGAGCTGCTGCAATCTGGGTTGAAGATTGCACTTTCTTCTTACATTTAGGCTGTCATTCTCCTTGGAATTTTTTGGGTGTCCTTATCCTCATTAACAAGTACATATAAACTTAACTGGAAGCACTTCTTGAAAATTTCATGTCAAAAACTTTTCTAGATATAAAATTGAAATTTTTACTTAGTGTAAATTTGAAGTTTTTAACACAGTAAAATGATTGCAATCAAAATTATCAAAATACATAAATTTAAGGAAATAACAGTTCTCATTTTTTGGACAACAAGTCTACACTTTTAGTGATCAAAGTAGAGAGAGATGATAACTAAGTTCTCTTTGAAGAATATGTGATTCTGAGCCATAACTTCTAATGTTATGATCAGCCATGGGAACAGATGCATGCAGTTTTGAACTGATCATAAAATCTGAGATCCTGCCCTGATCTTTCAGCCCTTGGTTAGAGATCAGGAGTGGAGTCAGCGGTGGACTGCAGGTCAAATTCACCCAGAATGGTTTTGAAATAATGTGTGGTGATATTGAGACCTTCACAGGTTTTGCTTTCTGAAAAAGAACTTGATTTCTAGATTTTCAACCAAGAGGACAGTGCCATCAGACCTTAATAATCACTGTCCTTACTAACTGACTGCAAACCTCCCTTATCTGACCCTTCCCAAGAACAGATCGCGTAGTGGAGAAGGTGAGTTTGTACAGTAAGGTCTCAAGTGTAGAATAAATATCCCGAATTCATGGCTGCTTGCACACAAGGAACAATTTTAACACCTCATTTGGAATTTAATAATAATCCATATATATCACACAGTGAATCAGTCTTAAAACATCAAAATCAAAGTTAAATCAGTGAACTGAACCTAGATGAGTTGTTACTGTTGCACAAATACTCATTGTTTGATGAGATGTCCACCACCTACCTGGTTGCCCTCACCTGTCAGGCATTTCCCATGATGACTTTTGCTGGCAGAGCTCCTGTGTTTCCAGACTCTAAGGTAACAGGAGCCTGTCTACTTAGGTAAGGGAAAGCTGCAAATTGATGACAGTTTACATGTAGGCCATCCACATCAGTCTGTTTGGATAAAACATCATAAATGGTGTGACCTCCATGCAACTTCTTTCCTGCAAAGGTGAATAAAGAGAGACTTAACATGAAGGCTCTTCCTATCTCAGAGAGTTTCTAATGCATCTTTCCCCTGAGTGTGCTTACAGACGTTCAAACCCTTATCATTCCACTGTCTGCTAAAACTGATGTAAGGAGCACAGCCTGTCATTTGGTTGAAGATTTGCATTCAATTCCTTGCATTTTTTGAACTTCTTATCATATTAAGAGTGTTTCTGATGGAAACAGGATGGCTGGTAGAGATGAAGGATAAGAGCAGGCCATCTCCCAGTGAAGTGACTTCGTCTGTGTGCATGTGTGTGATTCTGCCTTGTAATTAATTTTCATTCAGAAGAGGAATCTTCTAAATATTAAAATACAGTTCCTGCAGCTGCTGGGCTTTTTTTTACTCTTCATGGGTTTTGTGTGTGATAGAGCTGTCTTTTCACCAAGGCTTCTCGTGTGACAGATGATATCTATGTATTGCCCCGCTGTTTAATGCGAAGCAAATGGGATAGCTTATCTAATGTGACAGGTACAGTCGTCTGTTGTCAAAGCTGTGACAGTGCTGACCAGGATTATCTGGATGAGCGGTCATCTTGATGTTGCAGCATGGAAGCTGTGGGCCTCATGGATAAACTGCAACAGCACAGGGAGCTCTATGGCTACTGGAGTGGAAAAGATGAGGCAGACTAGATGCTAATGTGATGTATAAAGACGTCAGAGGCTGACGAGTGAAATTAGGATAAAGGTTTTGGGGGTGTAGGTAAGTGCAGTGGAGGGTTTATGAAATACATGCCTCTTGGAAAACCTGGTAGCCATTATTCACAGTAAAACAGGAGGTAAGCTCATTTTTATGCACTTAGGCAGATGTCTGGACAGACTGGTATTATTTGTGGACCAGTGGAGGATTCTCCCAGTGCGAAGACTAAGAAAATGTAGAGGCAAGTAGCTGAGCAGTCAAAAGCATGAGATATTTTCATAAATATAATTGCCAGCCAATGAAGCAAGCATGTAAATAGTTTAAAAGTTGGTCTCTTGTGCAGCTGAAGTAGGTGCAGCATTGTCCTACTGGAAATGAGAGTGGCTTTACAGTATCTTTGATAGAATTTAGATTTTGCCGTTACAGCTGTGATTTTTGCAGGGGCCTACAAGTGCCCTGGACATTTGTGGACTGGTAGCACTGCTATGATGTTGTGGTTGGAAGAGTACTTTTTAGTTTCTTTCTGAAGAGCATCACTATATAAAACCGTAGAGACTTTCATGGTTTGTAAGAATGAGAAGTGCATGTGGGACAGTCAGAGAAACGGTATTTCTGCTACCCTTGCTGGCCAGATAGGAATTTACCTACATCACATGCCACTCAGCTTTTCTTGGGAAATGAAGACCTAAAAAGTAGCCCCAGTGGTTCCATCCTAGTGCTTCTCTCCCAGCCTGAATCATCAAACCTTGTCTCTAGTAGCTGCTATTTCAGCTAACACAAGGTCCTAGGCGGTAGGAGACGGCAGGTTGCAGTCAGTGCCAGCTTGCTGTTCTGCTAATTTTCCAATAAAAACAATGTGATCATTAAATAAAACTTCCTTATACCTTAGTGACTAGAACAATGTCAGTGCACTCTGGTTATGTACAGGAGCATCTGTGGGGTCTGAAAAAGAGGGATGAGATGTCTCTTTACTATTTTTGGCACCAATTCTTGGTATTTCTTCCATTCGCAGACCCTCTGTGCCATTTTCTGATGACAAAACTGATCCCTGAGGGCACAATTTATATTAATGAGATGTAAATGACAGATGAGGTGACAGATGACAGTGTCATCAACCAAAGAAATAAAGAACAGTATCATGAATAAGCACAAAACATTCACAGGACAGAAATGAACTGTATGTAGTATTGTTGAACAGGTTATTTATTTTTTTTTAAAGGTAATGCATTGGAAAAAAAGATAATCAGAGCATGAAATATTAGCATGAAATGGCTCTGACTATTGTAGCTCTTAGCAAACATTTTTTCAGGGTATATATTGTAGGGGATTGAGAAAGAGAAAGATGATTCATTCATTTATTTAAGAGCAACAGTGAAAGAAGACATGCATGGCAATGGAAGCAGGTATTATGCACTTGCTGTTTACAAAGAAAGGTTTGATGTTTTCATGGGTCACCACATGAATGAAGGAAGAGAACGAAAGATGATATTTAGCAAAGGTCATGAAAGCTTTAATGTGGAAGCATATGACATGTGTCTTGGTATGTTAAATGATCTTGAAGTCTGGTAGAATATGAGATTTTCACCAAGACTTTTTCTGAATGTTTACAAACTGATTCATACCTGTTCAGCCACTGACAATCCATCTATTTTTTTAATCACTAAAATGTAAAAGCTGCTGTCACACTCAGTAGCGTTTGTAGGAGCCCGGACTTGAAGAATGGGCTGAGTTTATGAGGATTGGCACATGGATAATTCATTTCCCTGCTCATTTTGGCCTAGATTTTTCACACATTTTGCCGCAGTGGTTTTTGGTCATTTTTGCAGCTGATACCCCTTTGGGTCTCTACAGCTTACTGCCTTCAACTCTGCCTGGCCCGAGTTGCTGTTAACCCTCCCTCCTGCCCTTGCCATGGTACTGTTCCTGCAGAGAGCTTTATTTTGGAGGCACAGCTGCAAAAAGCCAACAGAAATTTAACTTGGTCCCACGCTTTATTTAAAATGTGCTGTTCTGCCCCACTAGGGCATGAGATTCCCCCCTCTAGAGTGATGTGAAGTGGGGTGTAACAGCTCAGCACGACCATGTATGATGGGACTGTGGTTCATCTGAGATCATTGATAAGTTCCCAGAGGGTGTATTGAGACTCCTGCTCTTCTCTCATTACATGGAAATCTACTCAGTAGTTAAAACTAGAGAGCAAAAATAAATTAATAAAAATAAAACCAACAAAAAAAAATTTTTCTTTTCTCTGTCTTCTTCTCTTGTTCTTTTTCCTGTCACCTTGACTTCGCAGGAGAGCACTTTCCATGAGCTGCAGAGTAACTTAATGGTCTGGGTTGTACATGATAGAGTAGTAAGCCATTATTATTAACAGGATTGGTATCAAGCTTACAATATGTTCTTGTATCAATTGTACTATGTATGTTCTGCACACATGTTCTCTTACCTATTTTCTGAATTAGCAGTGACTATCTTCAGTGCCTCACTGATGCTTTTGTAAGAGCTCCCTGGCTTTAGATGTTTAGCATTCTTTATTAAATTCCTCTTCAGCTGAAACTTCTGCGTGGTGTAACCCGAAGTGTGAATTGTTTGGGAAGTACTAACCAACATCTGGTTAATATTTATTTTTTGTAGTGCATGATACACAAAGATTTTCTGTTGCAAAAATAACTTGCAAGGTTCAAAATGGGGAAAAACTGATACACTTGCTGTCAAGGAAGTTTATGACTCGGTAGGATTTATTAAGACCTAGTGAAGCCTGCACACCGTTTGTGGCTCAGTGGAATGAGAAGGATCCCTGGTTCTGGATTTAGGCGAGGAGCTGTAGTTTTGTTATTTCTCCAAGAATGCTGTCAGCTGGATCTCCCTCCTCTTCAGTCAGCTGGCTTGAATCAGCTGGATCAACTTCTTTTGGTGTAAGTAGGAGTTAGAGTGGGTTGGAGTCGCATAAATTGCTACATGTGGATGATAGTGGCAGATAGAATTTTAGTTGTCTTTGTATTTTTTTCTTCTGAAAACTAAATAAAAAGATGAAAAATTACTATGCCATTAAAATGATAATTTCAATATTCCAGTTTCAGGAAAAATGCAAGCCTTGTCTCATTAATTCTTGGTCTGATGCTTGTCAGGATTCATTGTTCTCATTTGGCATTTGAAATTAAAACTGTATTACTTGCATTCATAGGTCACACCAAATGTCTATCTGATTGGAAGACTGAAAACTTTTAGAGACTTGTTTCTGATGTGAATACTTAAATTAAAAATTCATAGTTCACTTTCCTCAGATACTGTGCAACATTCTTTTAAAATTCAGTGTTCCAGTGAGCAGTCTTCATTTGATACAATATTCATGGGAAGTAATCACAGAAGGTTGCCATGCAGTCAGAGCAGATTTGTTTGAAAGTTCAGTGGCATTTGTTTGGGAGCCTTTGCTGAGTGCCTGTTCCTCACTCAGCGATTCACGGTGGTAAATCCCCCCATTCTGCTATTCTTTGGCATGTTGAGTTACTCAGGCTGCTTATTCTGGTGTTAACATGTGTTACTCAGCATCCTGAAAATCAGTCCTTTAAAACGTGTTAGCTGAAGTAGTTTGGCTTTTCTGATAGTGTATGTAATAAAACCTGTCTGCTTTGATTTGATAGCACAATGTTTCACTGCATAATCTGGTTCCTGATTCAGTCCATGCATCTGTCACTCGGTGTGGAGAGCAAAATGACTTGATCTAGATGTCACGGGTTGGATTAATTCAACAGGCTTTGGCTCTAGTAATCAATTCAGGTGCAACTATTTATCTAACTTGTATTCTCTGGAAATCTCTTCTGGCACAAGTGGAAAGAGAAGAATACAGCAAAAGACTCTGCTTTTTCAAAATATCCCTTGATCTTAGGATTTGACAAAATTAGTTCTGAGACGGTTTTGTTGCAAGCCTACAGAATGAAATTGGCAACTCATCCTCAGTTCCCTTAGGGTGATATCTTCAGTGATTTATGTAAAAGTCTGTGTAGCTGAATATGTGGGGAGATTATTTTTGACATTCCTGGCTTGGCGAACTGATGCATTTTGAATGGTTGTATACACTGGTTCTCAGGTGGCACTGATTTTTCCCATGTAAAAAATAATGATAGTTAATACATGTTTTCACATTTAATTATTTTAATTGTATTTAAATTTAATTTTCTAATCAGAAGTATCATTTTCTTGCTACTTGAATTTAAGTGATTGTGAGGAGTTTCAATCACAGGTGTTTAAAGAACTGACTAAGGTTGAAATAAATTAATAAAACTGAAATATTTATTCTGTTCTCTCTTCTGTTCTGCAGGAACTCACCTGCTGCAATTGCTGGAGTCACAGAGAGATTCGGCTTGGAGATCCTGGCAGGATGCTCAGGTACAGACCTGATAAGTGTCTAGAAATCACACTGTGGTTGCCTAAAACTTCATAAACCAAGGCTGAACTCGAGGGCGTTTTTATCACTAGATATGCTTCCCTCTCCAAAAGTATGAACAGACTTATTTATTTGAAGCAAATATTTCCCCATATTCTCATTCTGTTTTTAAAAATGTTATTAGTTGTTCCTCTTCTATGTCCTTTTGAAGTAAGTAGCATGGGACTCTCACCTTGACCATCACGGGTGATTGAGCATTCTGAGCACTCGCTGTTTTCATTGATACCACTACATGTGGTACACACAGGCTTCTAGAAACCCTTACTACTCTGTTCTCTTTTGAATTTCCCCCATGTTCCTTTCCCTCTGACACTCTCATTCAGTTTCCTTCTCACCACCACGTCGTCAACGGGGTCTCGCAGCTGAGGAAGAGCCAACTCCATTTCCCATCCTCAGTGTGCGTTCAAGACAGCTCTTTGGTTTGCTTCGACACCCACCTACTACTCCCACTCCTTCACTGTGGTTCCCTCATCATGGAAATGTCTGCTTAGATTGAATACACAAATGTGCTCCGGGAGCTCTGCTCTCACGGAGGAAAATAGCTGTAGCAGGGCTGTGAATAAAACAGGCTCTGAGTTGAATGGAGTGGCTGCTTTTAGGAAGCAGCAGCATTGCAGTACATTGCAGAGCAGCGCAATTTGGATGAGGTACAAATGAGTCATTTAAAGCCATTCCTTGTTTTTTTTTTTCCTCTGAAACAAATGTGTTTCTGAGCTGAGAGAGGGAATGTGACATAAACCTGGAAAGGAGGCTCCAGATCATTGTGGCATTGCATGGTTTCGTTACTGTGGCAGACTGCTTATGATATGGTTGCTTGACAGTTAGGAATAGGGTTTTGGTTTGCCTACACACTTGAAACCGAACCAAATGACTTTCCTGTTTTCTTAACACATGATCAGCAAACATAACTCTTGTTACACTACATACGTAATTCCCATAATATTGTCAGTTGTGCCCTGACATAATGTGTAAAGACACAGAGGATCATTTCTTCAGTAGATGTAAGCTGGTGAGGATGAGAGGTGTTCTGACAGCCAGGCACTGGCATGCCAGATCTCTTTTCCCCACCCCTGAAACAGAAGAAGCTGTGCTTGTCCAAATGTTCTGGGTGGGTAGTTTTTATGTCGGGTAGAATACCCAAGGAGATGCTGTTCTCCAATTTGGAACAGAGAAGGCATGTATGAAGGCAACAGCAGGACTTCCAAGGAAATGCCTCGGGTGGAGTTGCATAATACCGATTAGTAGGGAAAATAAAGTCATGATGTTTCTTCTTTCTTTTCAGTTGGGATAGTTTTAGCTTCCCAGTAACAACCACACTGACCACATAGTAGTGGGTCAGCATTGCTGTGCCTATCAGAGGAATGCAGGGTCCAGGCAGCATCTGCTAGATGGACTCTTAACAGTTTATACAGATAATAAGATGAGAACAGTTATCAGAGTCTCCAGCCATAACTGTGCTTGGCACTGCACAAATGACCACGTTGAAGTAAAATGTGCTGTCTCACACACCATGCCAGGGCCAGAGCTGGAAAGAGAAAGCTCGTGTCTCTCTTGGACTGTGCTACCTTTGCAGGTAACAGTGGCTGCAGAAATGAACAGCTGAGAAATGCATGGTTCCCACACTTACATCTTTAGAACTGTTTGCAAAATAAGTATTTTTGAGATGCTAGGAGACATACACACTCTTAATGTTAAAAAAAAATGAAAGACTAGGTTGTTAGAGGGGGTTATTCCACTGTGAGTATCCTGCAGCACTGCCTTGGCTGTGTCAGGATGTGTGTGTGCTGGCTGGACAGCTTGGCCAGGATTTGTTGTTTTTTGTGAGTATGTATAAAGTCCTAAACCACTTACCACAATTGGTTTGTTTATGTATTGTCTAGAATAAATAAATCTATTCCATCACAGTTATTATTTACTGATTTTTTAAAATATTGGGGTCCTGGCTTTCCCTTGCTCAGAGAGCTCAGGAAGGCAAGATGTGCACTTCCAACACTGTTTTCCAGTTTTTGGAAAAGAGGCTGATGAAAAAGAGTGGTATCTGGTGATAATAGAAATATTAGTGTGTTGTTCAAGACAAGTTAAAACAGGAAAAGACAAATGATAGCTGTGAGTCAGCCTTTCAGAGCAAATAACTAGTACAGACCTTTACTCTGGGTGACACTATCACAACGTGCTGGATAGAAAAGTGCCCTACTAGAGGTCTTTTCTGAAGGTGTCAGAGAGAGAAAAATACTAAATGTAGGAGCCATATATACTGAGAAGGGTCAAGGGAAGATTTAGGAAAAACTGAAGAGCCAAAGATCTAATTTCAGATGTGAGGAAGATGTTGGACCCATAAATAAATTATAGCTATGGAACATTTAGAACTGCAGAATTAATTATAGCCTTAATAGAAGCTGGCGAGTGAGAGCCTGCTGTGAGGGCATTACAGGGCTGATTAAGGCCAGTCTTGGAAACAGAACACTTAACAAAAAAATTTTTTTTCCTTGAATAACGTGTGAAAATGCTGATGCAGAAACATAGCATGGAGTCATGCAGCCACGTATACGAAGGAAAGGTGTGTGCCAGAGGCCAAGTAGACTTCTGACTTGCAATTGATACTTTCATTTTACTTTTTGTGTTAAGATCAGTTAATCACACCAGTTTTATACACAACTACTTTAAAATTTAGGCCTATATCTATGGAAATGTTAATTTCAGTTTTGTTTTTCTGACATGTTTTCATATCTTTATTGTCTCCTTTAATCAAAATTGTTCTTCAGGTTGGTCATTATGAAACTAGTGTGGATTTATGGTAAATAAGAACAAACTACATTTAGAATATACCACCAAATGGGGGATAAATTTAAAAGCTGATCTATTTCAACCTGCTTGAAGAAAGGAGTCATAATTTTTCGAGTTAATTATTTTCTATGAGCAGGAGAAGAACTATTAAAATATAAATTACACTAGGTTTTGTGAACTGGAGAACAGGGAGTGTTTTTCCAAAGTGTGAATTCAATTATGGGCTGTAGTAAGAAGTGTGATGTTACAAATCTAATTGATAGGCAATTTGTTGAGGATATAGTATTCATAGATTTGCTGAGTGCTTCTTTCATCCTGGAAGTACAATGTGTTCTTGTGTACTTTTATTCAAGTGATCAATTTAAACTATAAGATTAGGAACAAATAGACATCTGTGGATGGTATTGGTGTGTCACACTCCCCAACCTGATTTCAAGGGTGGGATTGTGGCAATGATGATTGGTACAGTTATGCTTCAGTTCTGCTTGTTTGTTTGTGAAGATGTTAAATGATCACAGGCTGGCTAGGGTTCATTGAAATGGGTGAAGCAAGGACAGATGTGGGACAGACTCATCGGCACAATTAAAAATAAATTTAGGATTTAGTTGAGCTTACTGAAGATGGCATTGAGGGCTGATGTAACTTAGTTGCCCTCCTCCAATCTTCATAAACATCCTGTGTTCGTTTGAAGCCATTGTTGTGGTCCTGTGACAAACTGATGTGCAGAAGATGCTGTAGATTTTGTCTCTGCAGATAACTGGAACTGTGCCATAAGGCTTTTTCCTTCCATTTTGTTGAGGAGTTTAGAATCTCCACTGAAGGAATATTAGAATATTTAGAGAGCAGTTGCTGAGAGTGGGTGCTGTTGCTCACAGAAGCAGCTGAAAATTAGTAGAAAACATTTCCAGTTCTAATTACAGGAGAGCACTTACTCTAAGATACAGAGCTGTGTACACTACCCCGCTCTGCAGGTTTCCCATTTTCTCAGCTAACATCTGTAAATAACTTTCAGCTTGTCCCTACTGATTCCCAGCTGCTGTGTCTCCCTTGTTGCTGGTGTCAGAGACAGATGAGTCTCGAGGGGAGTATGAGAAGGCTGGAACAGAACTACTGCAAATGCCCACGGAGCAGTTGGGATGTTCCAGTTGGTCACCAGCATCCTTCTGGTGCCCAGAGAGTCTGGAAGTTTATTGAGGTCATACAGGTTTTATCAATATCCATCCTGAACATTTACACATGAACAGAGGAAAAACTAAGGGTTTACTGTGTGTCAGTGGTCAATCGTCCGTCTTCCTCTTCCTTCCTTTATTGTGTTCCCTCTCTGGGTTTTATCTTCCACTCATTGAATTAAATAGCAAAACCTGAACTGGGTGAAGTGAGACAAGATCAGTTCCCATGCCAGGAGAAATTCTTGTAATTGGGTAATGATAATCAGACATTTGGTGTTTTATGTAATGATAGCATGGTATCTTCAGGATTGTATTTACCTATGGGTTCTCTCTGAGGTTATAAAGCTACTGGTAATACTGATAATACTGATAATATTTTCCCCTGTCAATGTGTAATCATCCACAGGCTACACATTATTATGGGTTGGTGATATTGGAGGGTCAGTAAATATTAGAACCTATTCCAGTCTGAGCAATGGACAGTGCAACAGCTGATTGTTAAATAACCACGGCTGTCAGGTTTGTCCTCAGCTGGTTAGAAGGTGGTAATTTCCCTGCAAACTTTGTGTTAAGACTCTGCCTTAAGTGCCACAGATGCCTTCTAGGTAGGAATGCAAATAATCTCTGAGAAAGGAAGCAGACACAGAGGTCTTTTCTTTGTTAATGGGAGAGGTATCCCTGGCTGCAGGACCAGCTGGAAAAGAGGGAAAATGCTTGCTTAGATAGGACAGCAAAAGAAAGGGAGGGTCTGTAAATCAGAGATGGAAGTGTACAGGAGGGGAGAGTCATGTGCTACAGAAAGGCCAAGGTAAAAGCAATGCCAGAGGCAAAGCTTAGATGTACCTACCAAAACCAGGAGGTCCAAAAGCACTGGGTTCCGCGAGGGCTGCGGCACAGCTGATGTGTGTGTGCAGAGCACAGCTGACACATCCCCCTGGGTCACACACCCACACATTGGCACACAGGCTCCACAATGGACAGGCAATGGAGTTGATGTGATGGTCTCTCTGCATAGGTGATTCAGCATTCTTGTGAAATGGCCATTTGTTCAGGATATCCAGACATCCAGCTTTTGGACAAATCTATTCAGTCACTGATCAAAGCAGCAGAGGGAGATTTCCTGCTCTAAGCAACAGACCAATATCCGTGCTGGGGGAGCTGGCAGGTCGGCAGAACATGCCTGGATCCAATGCAGTTGGGACCCAAACACAGCTGTGTGTGAGCTCTACCAGGGAGATGCAACAATTGAACTATTCCCAAAGTTCTCAACCTGCATAGAATAACAAGATTGGGTTCACAGAATCTATCCCTGTTAGCGAGGAGGGGGGGATGGTGTGTTGGGGGGTGGGGAGGGCAGACATATGGATGGAGGTCAAATGGAGTAATACATTTATTCTTGCAGATACCTTTTATTCATTCACTTACAGTCCCTACCTTTTCTCTCAAATTCATCTGTTCATCACTTCCAGCCCACCTACTCCAGCTTTGCTCTTTCTTATTCCTTTCCGGTCCCCCCTTCCTCTGTGTATATGTAGACTCTGCCTTCTCCTTTGTACTCCTGTCCCGTGGGGCAGTATTTCTGCAAGCTGCATTTCTTACTTAACAGGATTTATATTTTTTTCTTAGCACCATGCTAGGGAGGTGAGTCCCAGTGTGATTAGGGATACACACGTCAACAACTGGCACTCATGAAAACTGCAGAGCTGAAAGTTTGCTACATCTGTGTTTTGCTGTATTTTATTTGAAGCAGTTTACTATCTTCAAGTTCCTGTGAAAAGTCAGGGTGTCAGTTCTTGTCTTTGAGTTTCGTGGACACCTGGAGTTGTTTGTGAGTCTGAATTCTCTAGTTAAAGTTCCTGGGTGAATGAATAATATGCAGTTTAATAAAAGGTGAAGCAATGTGGATAGTAACCAAAAGTAACAGCACAGAGCAGTCTTCCTGGCCTTCATCCAACATAGAGTCAGTGGGAATCTCTTCATTTGCTTTAGCAGGATTTTCATCAAGCCTATTGAGAATACTGTACAAACCCCCTATTTCACAGAGCAAGCTTTATCATGTGCAGTATGTAACGGGAAGCAATAATAATCAGAAAAAAATACTGGGCTGAAGCCAAAGGCCAGTGGAAATCAACTGTCATGGAAAGCTCAAAGGTTGTTCAGGTACTGTGTAACTGTTCTGTGTGTCTGATAAAGGTGCCTGGTGGTACAATTAACACATGAGACACTGCCTGTTTAGCTGGGATGGGTACATTTCATGGAGTACTCATGGGATTGCATTATTTCCTCAGGAATGTCTGGCTGTGATGAGTTCTTCAAATGTGAATGCAAATGGAAGGTGCTCTAGGTGACATAGCACTGCCAGTGACCTCGAAAAGATGTTCTTGTTTTCTGGCTTCAGTGTTCATGTTCATTAATGGTGACAAACCAAAAAATCTGCCTGACTCATTACCAACAAATTATTTTCCAAAGCATTTGCAAGATGCTAAATGTCTTGAGATGTTTGTAGAAGCAGAAGCAAATACTGAAAGCAAAATAATGAAAATGAAACATCTTTTTCCTCATTCAAGATTAATGATGTCAGGGTTAATCACTGCCATATAAATACCCAAATAAATAAAATAGATTAGGCAAATATTATCTGACTATTTGCCTGGCTATCTGGCTTTCTCAGGACCATTAATTATTGACTTTTCAAAACTTGTTTCTAACAGACTTAAAATTCACAGTATCATAGAATAATTTAAGTTGCAATGAATGTCTAGAATTTTTTTAATCACTTATCAAGTTTCTTTCCACCAAATGCATATGCAACACAGAATAATCACCCTCAAATCTGGCGTGCAAGAAATACGAAGTAAAAATTGAGAAGCTGTGGTTAGATCAATTAGTTTAGAAACACTGCCTCTAAATATTCCCAGATCTTTTCTTGAGAAAGGGTAAGAGTTAAAGGCAGCAACTGTTCTCTAACCTTTTCTACAGGTTGGAAAAAAGAACAGCCAATGGACAAAACATTTAGCCTGAATAAAAGGGTTAATTACCTTTTTTAAAAATAAATGTCCAGTGGTAACCATAATTCACCTATTGAATGAAATTCCCATTTATACGAAGCTGAAAGACTAAACATGGTGCTGTGTCTTCTGAGTGCCTGGAGATGCATATATAACATGATGTTATATTTAACAAAAGCGTTCCACGTATGAGGAGTTATATATATACCTCATATCCTCATCACTTTTATATTTAAACTAATGTTTATGTAACCTTTCTTTTAGCTTTGAATCTGATGATGCTTTTGAAAAGTCAGACCACTGCTATTGGACAACTTTTCAGTGTATGGAAAAGTGTGCCAAGGAGTTTAAAATATTGCATTCCTTGTGAAATGCTGACGCTAGGATCTCAACATGCAAGACATGCTAAAAAACCCTCTTTAAGTGGTAAAAGTGTGTGCTTGTGTTTGTGTATACACATGCATATAAAGGAGTTTATTGCTGTTTTGCAACTGAGAAAACTGAAGATGAAACTAAATTATTTCCCACAGTCAGACAATGAGTCAGTGACAGAACTGATGAACAAAACCACCAGTCCTGATGAGATAGACTGAGCAAAAGCTGTGGCTCAGGGCTTAGAATTGGTATCTCTGAGTGACCGAGTCACCTCTCTGCACATAACCTGTCCTGTACTGCCCTTTGTGTGTGTGTGCACAACGGGATGGTGGGAGAAGGGGAGAGATGGGATGAGTGTCAAGGACAAGCCTGTTGCTGTCTGAAGGAGGTTTGTGTCATGTGTAAAATACTTAAAAAAACCTTAGCTCCCATATAATTTCTTTAGTTCTTTTAATTATACAAAACCACAGTGTTTACTGATTGTTACTCATATTTAGATTAAAATAGGAAATCTTATTTCAGACTACAGTGCACAATTACTTGGCTTTTAGACGATGCACTGAAGCATCGGCTACAAATTTGTAAACAGCAGTTCAGATTTTTGGAATGATGAGAAGCAACTCACAAAGCACATCTTTTGGTCTTGTAGAGATTTTGCTATAATTCATTTCACAAGGTCTGTAAAAAGTCAGTAATAAAGCACTGGGATGGTGAATTAAAATTGGAATTTTGAAGAATGAACTCGGTGACAATTACTACTACCACTGAATTAATTCATATTAATATTTTATTGAAGAAATTTTCTGCTTCTCTTCTAGCTCTAGGTGACTTCTGCCAGGAGGTGCTAAGTGGAAATAGCAGATCTTAATCAGCAGATGCAAGTGTTTCTTGTGGCATAAAAATTAAACTGTTCAGATAACATGGTTAGTGGTAACTTACTAAATTTTATTGTTCTGATAAGTGGACTGTATTTAATAAGAAGCTAAAAAAATGAACAAGTATCTCCCTTTTTCATGAAAAACCAATTTCATTTGCCACTGAGTAGGACCAGGCTGTAACTTTGCAGTCTGTCCCAGTGTAAGTGCTGCTTCAGGCACAGGGTTGAATCCTGATTCCTTTCCATCTCCCAGGGGAGCAGTAAAATACTTCATCCCTTCTTTATGAAGCAATGCCATTTTCTTCTGGGCAGCTAGCTTAGATAACAAGTGGAAATTTAGTGTTCCACATTGCAAAATAAGTTGCAACAGGGCACTGGTCTGTATTCTCCCTCCATGGCTGTGGTTACCAGCTGAGTAGAGCTACCCAGAACTGGTGACCAGTTTTGTCTTTCTTCTGTGGTGTTCTGTGGCAGCCTTGTGAAACCCATGGGGGATGCACCTGCAGTAAGACACTGGCTCAGGTTGAGCCAGCATGGCCAACTGTTACTGAAAGATCTATCAAATTACCTCACCATGGACTTTGGTGTTTGATTGGTATAATGCAAAATTAATTGTAATGGTTCTTTCTCTTCCAAACCAAACAAACATACTGAAAATTAGTACATAGTAATATAGTGGTAGGCTTGCTGCCTTCTTTCATATGTCACCAACCCCTGCAGCGAATTATGCTGTCACCCTCTCAGATGTCTTGTCATGCCTTTCACCCATCGCTTTTGCTTTATCTGCTCAATAACATCTCACCTGTCTTAAGCACTTAGGCTGCCACCTTTCCTGCCCATTGTGCCTCCTGCTTTTTGTAATTTCTCTGTGCACATAACTTGAGTCTGAATCTCTTCTGTCCTCCAGTACAGCTGATGTTTTATACTTACAACTCTCTAAAAAAATATCTCTATCCCTGATTGTCTTCCATACTTCTTCATCCACTTCCAGTGCCCCGTAATGTTTTATTCTTGACATATTTATTACAAGATGGCATAGAGATGCTCTAGTCCTGCATATATTATTCTGCCCGTTCCATTGCTTCTTTATTCCACTAGATTTAATCAAGTATTGCTCTATTATTAATTCATATTTTTCTCTGCTAAAATACAACTTCCTTAGTAAAAGAAATTATCTCATTTAAAAAAAAATGTATTGTTCTGCTGAAAATTCACCTCCTTCTTGATGGAGAATTTTCTCATTTTGTGAACTTTCTGCAGTTTTTTTAAAGTTTTGTGAAAAAAAATCCAGTATATTTCAGTAAAAAGAAACTAAATCAGTAAAATTATTTTATGGCATCTTGTATAGAAAGGTTTCGTGTCAATTCAATAAATAGATGTTGATTAATTACAAATTCTGAAACCATCCTTTTCCCCACCAAATTTAAATTAAGAATGGCTGCTTGGATCAGTAAGTTTAATCTCCTACATAACACAGGTTGTACAACTTCCTTCTGTTTTGCTTCATATCCACTAACTTTGCTGATTGTTGGAATGAGACCATATGCTTTAGGAAAACAGTGCGTGTTGTTTTTTAAATTATCCAATGTTGAGAAATCCACCACAGCATGGGTGAGTTTTTCCCATGATTAATTAACCATAATGTTAATAGCATGTCCCTTATTTCTAATCTGAATTTGTATAGCTTCAGCTTTAACAATTGGTTCTTTCTTTTCCTCCTCTTTTGAACATAAAGCCCTTGACAAAAGTCTTCCTTGGGCAGCTGAAATGGCTTTGTGGCTGGCTGGTGTCTGGGAGTCAGGCTGAGCAGCCATCCTCAAGAACATTTTAGCATTTTCTGTTTTGCTACAATAGCTGGGTCTTCCAAGCCGTTACCTCTCATTGTACTGAGAGCTGATATTTCTGGCAGGATGGAACTTCAGCTCCTCCTCTCAGAGGCTTGAACCTGTGCGCTCTTGGTGCCTTCAGTCATCTGAGTGCCACCAGGTCCCTCAGCCCAGGTGCCTGCTGCGTGCCCACCTTGCTCCCCTCCTCCCCCCGCTGTGGCTCTGGGAGGGCCCATTTCTGTCTGTGTTGAATATGGACTGGCCAAGCTAAAAGAATGACATTCTCAAAATGCTTTTCAGTGCTTCAAACAGAGGTCAGCTCAGAAAGGCGGAGTACGGTGATGGACTGATCAATCTCTCTCCATTTGGTTTGGGGCCAACATCACACCTAGAGCAGTCCTCCTAGAGAGCAAACAGTGATGGCACAGGCAGTCCATGAGCCTACCTGTAGCTCAGTCACTGAGCTTCATTGTGGCTACTATAATATGTACATATATGTATGCCTGTGGGATGTATGACTCGTATGCTTTATATATATATGCTATATACACATGCAAATATATGTGTGTTAGATATGCATACATTTACGTGCATATATAGCAAAATAACCATTTATGGCAAAAGCAGGTTAAACCCCAGTTTGATTTCTTGGAACAGATCATACTTAAAATCTTTGAGGATTTATTATCCAGGGAAAATGAGCACCCTGTGTACTATAGGATCATCATGGTGGAAGCTATAATGGCCCCACTCTTGCAGGCTCTGAAGAGTGGAGAGGTGGCTGGTTGGGAAAGCTATGTGTGCTTCTTTGACTTGCCTTTGTTATCATGAACATACAGTAATCACACTTAAAAAATGGAGAAACAGATCTACAACAAACCTTGACAAAAGGAAGCATACACATACACATTCCTTACTACTGGATGTAATTTTTTGCACTTATCTTTATACTTAACTACATGACACGATTGGGAGGATGTGTGTAAAACAGTAGTTTTAGTAATAGTAGTAGTAATATGTAAACATACTGCTACAAATACAGTCTTGCTAAATATAGGACAATAAACTCCTAGAAGTCACTTTTCCATTAAAAAATAGCTCTAGAAATAGCACTCTAAATTAATAAAAATCCTCATGAAAAGTCTCTTAGGCAAAAAGGGATGAAATTATTTAAAGGCAAGCACATTGAAATGGCAGTTTTAAAATGAATACATGTGTAGTACTGCTGGAGAATTTTAAGCAATGTTTCCTATTGAAAACCTCTCTGAACTCTCAACTTCATACCTCAGATAACTGAAGGAGAATTAAATTTACCCTTAGGGCTGTTTGTAGGAAACTCTTCTAATAAGGTTTATATTTAGCAGATAATACTGCATTTATGGTGCTCACAGCCTGCCTAGTATAGCTGTAATAGATACATTTTGTATTTAATCAATATCAATGAATAATAACCACTCTTTATTAACTGTAATGTCACTATGGTTAATTTTAGCTTGTACTGTAGGGATATCTGTATCTTGTTTGACAATGACTATGATATTTTTTTGAAATAACCTGATGTAAGGGTTTTTGTCAAGGCTCTTTAAAGGTTTAGTGGTGGCCTATTACATACCAAGTGTTTACTCTGATTGTGCTTTTGGTGTAAAGTGTATTTTCACATGTTGATGGGTATTAAAAGATGCTCATGTAAGTGAAAGTCCACGGGCAGATAAAATTTGGCAAATGCCTCTGTTCTGTGGACATTATAAATTATTGCTGTTCTTAAATATTTGCAATATTTTCTCAGATGGTGATACTGAGTTTGTTTTCTGCTGAAAATCAGGAGAAGCATGGCATTACTGTGAAATATTTTAGATAATCAAATTACCGCCTGCCTTCCTTGGTTCTTTTTGCTGACTTTGGCTGCTTCCTCTTTCTTCAAGACAAGCTTGAATCATCACCAGATCTGGTTGGATTTGTCTTCATGGTTCTGGCTTCTTGAATGTTGGCTGCTGCTGTCAATGAGAAGCATTCACCTGCTTTGGAGATTGCTGGTGTGTTGAGGAGAAGTAAGTACCCTGGTAAACCCAGAAGTCTGCTTGCTGTGCTGCAGTGTGGTGGAGCACGTAGACGGGCAGGAGGCTGGACAGGCTTCTGAGAGAATTCAAAACCTCCTTGGCCATCATCAGAGCTCTATTGAATTTATGGCTGTGTAACATTTCAAGGTGGATGACTCGGCACAGTCCAGCCAGACAGTTTTAGAGCAGCTCTGAGCAAAAGTTTGAAAACTGCAGAACTCAGTAAAATTTTAAATAGGGAGAGCCTTACTCTAAAAAATCAGAACAAGGCTTCGCACACGCACACAAGCACACTCTAAAATACTGGCATGGTTTTGATACTTCTAAATATAATCATTTATTTTAGCATGCCAATGTGATTCTTATCCAAAAGAGATCTTTTTTCAGAGTCCCTATTTACACTGACAGTACTGTCTCCAAGAAGAAATACTTCCTTGCATGAGCACTTGTCTGTGGGTATGAGGCATTCATGGGCTGACCAGGAGTAGCTGCCTTAGCCCATTGTTGTTGATTTTTATTCCCACGATTAAATGGGAGGCAAACTCTTGTATTTTCTTGATTTACCATTCCCTCTTTCTAGAGTAGTGAGGTATTGTATGATCCCTGTCCTGAAAGTGCTTGCACTAGAGATGGAGTTAGTTGGCAGATCCAGAGATAGCAGAGAATATGAGGCTGCTGGGAATCTGCCAGCTTTACTGTCAGACCCATCCCTCTGTCTGAGTCTCAGCTGATTCTTTGCTGACTGTACGAGAATCCCGACAGCCAAATTTATATTAATGGTTGTAAATTACTGCAATTCCTGTGATCTATCCCTTTGTCTCCAAGTTAGCTATAATAATGAATATACATTCTTCTTACAAGAAATTATGCTTAATTTAGTGGAGGATAGAAGAGGCCTTTAAAACAAACTGAGGGAGTCTTTGAGATTTTAGTTTTGCAATCAATTTAAGTGATGCTGTTACTGGCCTTCTAGTTTGGCCTCACCCAGCTTATGGAAGTCAAGCCTGTGATGTGCTGCTTTTATGCTTCCTAGATTCATGTTCAAGGCAGTCCTTTGTACCACTGCAACGGCAGTTATCTGACTCACCTCTGGAGCTGATATTATGTACCTTTCCTTGCCATCACTGTTAGAAGCTACCACATCAATGGAAGGAGCGGTATTATCTGGATGAAATGTAATGTCACAAGAATGGGCTGTATCAGACCATCTTCTAGTTCTGCATTTTTAGTATTCAGACAATGACGTTGGGAACAGAGGGCAGAAGTCTTCCCTAACAGGGCTGCTGCAGTTGAAGCGGAAATGGTGATGTATTGGTGATGTTCCAAGGATGTTTAAACTCACATCTCTTGTATTTGAACTTGGTTTTCCTCTTTGGATCAAAGGCAAATCAAAGTTGAAGTTTTTGATTACGATACTGCTGAAACTCCACATAATTTTCAGTGCTCAGTCTCATGGCATCAGTAACTAATAAGATTCCTCTTACTAGATTAGTAGAGAACCAGATAAGTCTGGTGTCATTTTATTTAGAACCCGTAGGAAATACTTTGCTAAAACACTTTTCATTGAAGACTGGAGACAGTGTAAGTCAATGTGCTATTAAAGCATTTGTGCTGAGCTCTGTACTGTACAAGAATGCAGTCTGAGATGAAGTAAGATTGAGGAGCTTTGGGTTTAATTCCTTGTTGCTCACAGATTTCCCCCATGACTTTGAGCGAATCACTTACTCTTTTGATTCTGCCTGCAAAGTGGAGAGAGCAGGATTTTCCTGCCTCACAAGCACACAGTGAGCGTGTCGTCCACTCACATACTGTGGGGTGGGGGGGCTACAGAAGTATGTAAGCAGATGTGTTACTGCTCCTCAGTAGCACCTTCAGCAGCAAACAGCATGCTCAGGCTTTCCACAGGACTGTGTGAATGTATTTTCTGCCTCTGCCTTACTTTCATTAATTTTTCTTTTAATCAACAATAGCTGTACTGAATCTGTGTCTTTATTGGTGTGTATTTGGGAAGCAGCTGCAGCTTGAGGGATAAAGCTATGTGAGGATGTGACAGAGGAAGATTTTCTTTAATTTAAACTCTGACAATAGTGAACACGCCTCACATTCTTTTTCACCTCACTCCCAATTGTCTTCTGTGGCCTCCTCCTAGCATTGAAATCTATTGATTAGAAACACTGATATGGAGGAATATTAAGAGATAAATCAGCAGTCACGGGGCATCCAAACTGAGCACAGCAGGGAACATAATAACCAAAAGTTAAGCCTATTGCTAAGGAAAACAATTCTGTGATAGCTAACTCTGAACAGTCAATTTTAAGAATCAAGAAAGGAGATAAAAATGGACAAAACACACAAAAAAATGGATGGCTTCCACTTTGTGCTCTAGGATACAAACTAGTTGTTTTATCCAAGCAACTCATACAACGATCTCCCAGTCAGAAGATTTCTCACACCACTGCACTCTTAATTTTACAGAGCAGTGGGTCACTGCCTCCGTCTCCTTGGGCTGTCCTGCACCACTGCTTCTCAGCAGTGTTAGTCTGGCAGCGTAAGGCACTTGACATTAAGACCATTCTTGATGAGAGGAAAGCCATAATAAAGAAGTGGAACTGTGCATTTATTTGGTATTTAGATGGACATTCTCACAGCGAGAAATATGTGGGGAAGAAAAAAATAAGAATGCATTCAAGTCTTGTTGATAGCAGCTTAAATTGCTGATACAGATAACCTAAAAAACGTGTGTGGTTTTCCACTTTTTATTCAGTGGCTACTGAAAAACATGGCCAAGGTTGTCCTGGAAGGTATCCTTCTATAGGCCTGATTCCTACACAATCTTAATGTGTATGGTGGGAATTGCTTGTATTTGCATTTCATGGAGAGAGAACTGAGGCTTGGAAGGATTCAGTGACTGGTTCAAAACCTGCTTGAAGTCCATGGCAAGATGGATTTTGATTTGGATCATGCCCCTAGTGACTTGTCTGCTGCTGTACAGGAACTCTGAACATGGAATTGACCTTATATCACCCAGCAGCCTGCTCTTCAAAAGGGAACATCCATCTCCTCTCTTTGAAGCCACTCTTTGAATGTGAATTTGGCTATCACATTAATTAGGTGGGATATTTTATGTTTTTGAAAGAAGTTTTTTGAACATCTGAAAAAAGTAGCATCGTTTAAATGAAATTTGGGCAGATGGTGCTTGACATGACTTTTAATAGCCTGCTTGTGTATGTTACATTAGTATATATATATATATATATGACCTTAGTTTTGCTATCGATAACATTAGTAGAAAATAACAATATCTATTTTCCATGGCTTGGATAGTATTTTATATAGAAGGAGGTCTTATCAGGAAAGTTATGGTTATCTGTTAAATCAACTGATAGAGCTGTAAAAGTGTATAAGCTCAAAAATAAGAGTTCTAGCAATTAGAAAATAAAAAGTACCATGAAAATCTTAGTTACTTTTTCCTTGTGAAAATTCCTGAGGCCGAGAAAATGTCTCTTATATCATGTAAATCATACTTTTCTTACATAGCTATAGATCATTCCATCTATTCTGTTAACATGTTCATACTTGTTCCATCTCAAGGCTCTTTTTATTAATCACTATACACGTGGGATTGAATGGGCTGAGATATGATCAGAATGGTGTTAAACTGGGGCATCAAAACAAACATGAGTCATGGAAGCCAACCTATACAGCAGGTAACAAATGTATAGAACAGCAATTTTACTTAAAAAAATATTTTAGCTATGGAATTAATTTTAAATTTTTGTTGCTTGCTTTAATAGAGATAAGCATATTATCCATATATGTTCTGCTAAGCATTAGAGATCAGGACCTTGCAGAGAGCTGCGAAAGTCTTCTTGAGAATGTGTAACTTCTTGGTTTGAAGTGTGTGTGTGCAATACTGGTATTTCCAATGAAGTTGCCAGTGCTTTAGTCATGTGTAGGACTCCCATGATTGATACAGAAAAAGGGAAGTATGAAAAGGCGATTCTTTCCTTATTATCAAGTTTGAGGGACCTTAATATGTTTATTTCTTTAGCAAGGAAATTGGATCTAGATCACCTAACCCGTGGCTTTTCAGGTTTTTTCACATAGCAGATGATCTCTTAACAAAATGTCCATGAGCTAACTCCCTTCTGTGCTCGCTACTGAGACCCCAGCCCCTGACATTCCCAGGTGTAAAGATGTCCCATTTGCTCTCTGACTGCAGGAGAAAATGATGGTCCCTTCCTCCATCAAGTGTCTGATGCGGAGGGGATACAGCTGTCCCCAACACAGCTGTGAGCTCCTGTAACAGCAGCTGGTTTGAGTTGGGTGGTGGTGAAGGGTACCCAAAAGTTGAACAAGAGTGGCTCGAGAATATGGACGCAGTGACTCAGAACAATCTGAGCATCTGCTGAAAAGCTTGCTGTCATCTCTTTAAACTTGATCTTGTTGCTGTTAGAACCCAACACTCAGCTCCCACCCCCCTGTACCACCCCATGCGTGGTGCACCGTGTGTGTGAATGACAAAATCTCCCTGACACTTTCTCATGGGTTCTGGACCCTTCTTCCAGAAGGCTGCCTTGTCTTCTCATACTCACCACCCGTGTTAAATTTAGCCATCCAGCTATATCCTAATGACTGAGTATTCTCGCTCTGGTGTTCATTTTTCCTCTGATGTTGCCAGAGGCAGCTGGTGAGAGCTGGACCTCACAGCCCCAAAGCCCGGTGTCTGCATGCGACAGCAGTCACTGCGTGTCAGGAGTCACAGATTGCATTTTGGTGCAGTGATGCTAACTTGCCTTATTTTGTGTGAGATTACAAAGAGAGATTGGGATATTTTATTACACTGTCAATCAGCGGTAGCCTGGCTCTCATCTGAGGGCTGAGCCCTCTTCCTCCTCGAACAAAGCAAATAGAAAGCCACACAGTTTGTGAAGGTGTTTATCATGAAATGTATGGAGCATGGTGACACCTTCAAACAGAACAGAAGACACCTGCCAAATGAGTTCTGTTGTGAAGTGCAGAGAGCAGGTGGATTTCATGAATATATATGTGTACTTAGTGGGCATGGCAGGTTTTTCTAAAACTGAAGATAAGAGTAAATCAGTATGAAATAGGTGGCAATTGAATGAATTTCTTTAGAACAGAAGTTTTTATTGGAGAAACGTAACAATTAGATTCTGCAACCCGTGGCTGCAGACACCGACTGTTCTGCTGATGAAAGATATTGCAGATATTGGCTGCAGAAGAATACAGGAAAATTACAGACACTAACAAAAGGGTGTATTTTTAATTTACTAACTTTTCTTCCCTGAATATTCCCTTGAGTTACCTTGTTTTGTTTACAAGGGATGCTGTAGGCGGGGGAGGGTGGCGCGTGGCATGCATGGGCAATTACTTTACATACTCATTTCAATCATAATCCATTCAGAATGATAAAAATGAAATCAAATGTAATTTCTAATCTAGAACATTGCAGTTAGAGCTTTTTAAATATCACAGCTGCAATGAGATTTGACATGATCCCTTACAATCATTCAGGCTCTTTTAAAACCAAAACACATTTATCCATAAGTGACAATTACATCTCCATTTTTTCTTCTGAAAATTTGGTGTGTTATTGTGGTTTGGGGGGTGATCTTATGTAAGCAATGATTACTGGTTGCACATAAAGCTGTTTATTTTCAGACCCACACCTATCCTGAACCTGTTCCATGGACTATCATTTGCTTAATGCTGTTAATTAATATGAAATAATGTGCTACTGCTAGACAGTTAAAAAGAAGAACTTCAGATGGAGCTTAGCCAGTTTTAATGGCTGTCTTGTTAATACCATCATCGTGTACTCTAAAATGACACTGAACAGTAATTCCACTGTGTAAGTATTATGACATGAGTGGCATTTCATTGTGTGTTTAGAAATCCCAAACTGGCATGAGATGATTGTATATCCTTCCTCCATACAGGGAGAGGAATTCCCCTCAACCTGATGTGGAGTGTAATTTCTTAGCTATTGATTTGTTTTATTTCCAAAAAGACAATTGTGGCAGAATCCCAGTAGCCCAGTGCTGAAGTACATCTGTAGCACATTTCTGAGCAAGCTCCTGCCAATACAATCTCTGTTTTGTCCACAGAAGCTGATCTCTTCTGTGTTGTTAATTGCCATGATCTTGTCTTTATCCCTTACAATCAGCAATGTCTAGTTGCTTTTTCATGATTTTGTAAAGCACTGCAGCATCATTCACTTTGGCAAAGAACATCTGGGTGTGCTGAGCCCAAAGTTGACCGTTGTTGGAAAGACTGATTTTGGCAGGCTCTGGATCATGTGCAGATGTCTTTCCTCTCATGCTTTACACCACCAGCTGAAAGCCCTGTTTGCTTTGGTTGTGGCTTCCTCTCTCTCCTTCTTAAAGCAGCCTCATTTCAAGCCTGGTGTGCTTCTTAGAGTTGTGTGATAATGGGGAATTCCTGCTTTGAGGTTTTGAATTTGACTTAGTTGCACATTGAGGCAAATTCTCTCTCCCTCCTACACCTTTGACTGTGACTTCTTCAGGAAGAAAAATGTTTTGTGTTTTCTTTGGGGGGGAAAAAAAGGCTTGACCTTCTTCATGGAGTGAGTGATCGCTTTCAGGGACATAGCAGAGGATTAGAGCTCCTCAGCTGGGCTTGAAAACACCAGTATTAATGCAGTGAGGAAAGTCCAGTAGATAAGAAGTAAAGCAGAAACTACAAAGCTGGGAAAATACCAGGCAGTAGGTACTTGATGCTGGGTGTAAAGGGTAGATTCTTGGTATTGCCAGCCTCAAGAGATAAAAATCTTGAGTTGGAAGTTCCAAAATACTCATCTGTACTTGTTCTTTTATTTGAAGTTTCAGATTTCTGCTGCTCCTACTAGTGTATCAGAAACATACCATAAATATTTCCAGGTACTTTGACAGGTGGTCCTGGGGTGCTGCAGCTGGTCTCATCTCTTACATCTGCTGATTTGAATGATGCTGCTTTCCAGGGTCCAAATCAGACCTGTTCTCTTGGGGACTGTGTTTCATGTGCACAGCCCCAAAACTCTGAGACAGTTCTGCCCTATAAAGTCAGACCCAGCCCCTTCCTTGCTCTGCCCTTCAGCCTGTTCTAGTGTCACTTTTCTAACCCCCACCTCCTCAACCACACTTCACTTTCTCTCTGCAGATTAGGAAGGCTTTTCCTCTAAACCCTTCCCCCCGAGAGCCTACAACCATCCACCAGTTCTGTCCTTCATACTTCTCTCTGACTGTCTTTGGGTTTTGTCTCCAGACTTAGCAAGGTCAGCTACAGAAGGAGGGTCCTTTTTTTCCTGCCCTTTTCTGGCCTGTTCTTAAAGGAGAGCTTAGGAATAAAGAGCTTTACCTACAGCTTTTGGTTTTTGACCAAGAGTAGAGTAGAGCTGTGCTTCTCCCAGGAGGTATGGAGAAGTGGGGCAGGCAGACAAAAGGAAAGCTTAAGAAGATATGAATGGAGTTGCCCATACAAAGAATGAATGGGAAAGATCTGATTTGTCTTTTGGGTTCAAGCTCATACTGGCCAGCAGAACTCTGTTTACAGGGGTGAAAAATAAGAGAGCCTGGGAGGAGATAGTCAAGACAAGAGCCAGGATTTCTATACTTAAAAGCCTAAGATGGACCTTGAGTTAGTATTGCTGTGTTGAGCAGGGAAGAAGTAAAAAGGGGAAACCATCCTGAAAAGTCCACAGAATTGTGTTACTGTATTCTATAACACAAGATCATTCAAAATATTATTGTTTCAAACCAAAATGTTCAAATAAAATCATCATAAAATCTAACTTTGCAACCTGCTTAAATTTGGTGGAACTGTATGTTCTGCTTAGATCCTTCTGTCCAACTCTATACTTAATTAATAATATTGACACTAATTTTATTTCGTTTATTCCGTAGACCTTATTACTGCTTCCTGCTTCCCATTTGTTGGTTAGTAAGGGTTATCTTTTGCAGAATGTGGCACAGCAGAAGACAGAATGGCTGAGTAGGAAAGGAGACAGAAATAAACTTCACCTGGTAGTGTAACCCATGTTTTCTGGCTTCCACCATGGTGTGCTTAACTTTCTAATTGGATCGTATTTTTATGTTTTGAATATTGTATGAAGTGGTTTACCTAAAAATAGAATGAGAGGAAGTATCATTTGAACTAGTCGAGTTTGAAGACTCTCTTTTAGCTGATGGCATAGCTGGCTTTTGTTACTTTTAAATTCTTTCTGTATGGGAGGAAGGCAAGAGAGTTGAGCTTAAAGTATTTGCTAAAACTCCTAAGTCAGTTAAATGCAGCAGGTGTCTGTGACTGGATGTAGCTGATAGAACCACGTCCTCATGAGTTGTCACTATAAATTGAAGGTGCTTGTTCAAATGACATTGGTATTTTGTGCAGAAAATCTGCAGAATTGTAATTGTTTGTGCAAGTGTGTAATTGGACTGTTTGTGTACAGAAACTATTGAAAATGGGCTATTTTAAGTGCAGATGTGACAATTTAATGCATTTCTTTGTGTGTATACAAATGGACCTCACGTTGAGGGTTGTATGCTGTATGCCAAGCAAAAGAGGTTAGGTGCTGAAACACACAGCCAGTGTGAAACCCTTCTGAGTGGGATATAGGGAAGACTAAATGAATCTATACAAATGAACTTTTGCTTTCTTCTGTTGGAAGGTGTAGAGATACCTGTGGCTCTGCTTCCTTGCTAGGGTAGTATATCACATTTTCTCTTGTTTCTTCCTATGTTTCAAAATCAATATTCTCTACACAGTTTCCGTTTTCTTATCTGCTATATCTTATCTACTGGCTTTGTGGAGCTGGACAACAAATCAGGCCTGACTGGTATTTGCAATACAGATTTTTTTCACAATGTAGTTTTGGATAAGTATTCAAAAATAACTGCAAGTCATTTTAATGAATGAGTTTCAGGACTGTCAATTTAGTTTAAGAAAACCCAAAGCATTGACTCGCTCTATATTTTTTTCGTAATACCATAGTGAACAAATACCTACAAAAGGCCATTTGGAAGGATTTTATTTGTGTTTTGTGTTGCTGTTATCCACTAGAGAAGCCCTAACTCCTGCACGTGAGACTTGTTAGAATAGGTGCTGTATAATTACGCCGAAAAAGGCAACATAGAGAAGACAAAGGAGTGTTATTTTCATCATTTTATGGATGGAAAGACAGGCATAAAGAGATTGTGGATTCTTCTGGGTCATGCAAGAAATACATTGAGGAGTTTGGAAATAGTCTGAGATGTCCTGAATTATAGCACAGTGGTTCAAACCAACAGTCTTTGGTCATTTCTAACAAAAATAGCAATGTTATTATCAAGCGGAATTGCTGTCATTGTTTTCCAAAAAATATTTAAGAGAAAACTCAGACAGCGAATGTATATTAAAGCAAAGACAGAAGCAGAAAGCAGCAGGGAATTATATCCTCTGCCTGGTTTTTAGAAAATACTTCTCATTCATCACAGGTACAGGATTCTGCTCTTTGTGCAGTGTTTGTTTTGCAAACAGTGAACGGAAAGACCTTTTTTACGTGTCTTCAAAAGCAGCATTCCATTGCTTTTCTACCAGTTCCTGTGTTGTAAAATGTGGGATGAAACATACATGTGAAGCAGGGTGCATGGGAAGAGGTGCCCACAACAGCCAAGTTCACACAGATGCCACGTATGAAAGTATTCCAGTTGAGTCAGCACAAGAGTGAAACCAGGCTAATGAGCTCTACTCACGGGCTCATTTATTAGTTTAGGCACAGCATCAAACTGGTACAGCTTTTGGACTTGAATCTCCACAATGGTGTTCAGCAGAGGCTGATGCCAGTGAGGGTCTTCTCTGCAGTGTGCTTCATTGCTCAGAGCAGACACAGGCATGGTTTCTTCTCAGCTCATGCCTTAGGTGGATGGTAGACTGGTATCTTCTGAGAGGCTCAGTCTAGTTTGGCAGGAAGCTTCTCAGTCTTGAATTATGTGTATCTCCTAGTCTTGAAGAGGGGTTGAATACTTACATCTTTGACTGAAGACAATAGTGCTGCAGGTGCTCAGTGTACCTCGAAACAGTTTATTCATTAATCAGTTCTTGCCAATTTTTAGCACTGAGCTTCCCAGGACTGCCTTCCTAGCATGTCTAGACTCATTCGCAATGCACGCCTTTGAAGATCATTAACACTACTGACTAGACGTGTGGGATTAGAGGTGGGTATTTAATGAGAGTGCTGTTGTTTCTCCATGCCTTTTGGGGGCTGGAATGAAACATGATTTAGAAACTTGTATTTTGGAAGATGATATATGCCAAACCGGTCTCTCTGCATACATCAGGGGGTTGTTTGAAGAACAAATGACTTCCGTCTCGATGCCCAAGTGTATGGCAAATTAAACAGAAAGTGCCACCTTGCTTTAATGCCTTCTGGCTGCCTAACAGCTGACTAAATGTATGTGAGCAAATACTTGGGACCTCAATATTTATGTTTTTTTTTGAACCAGTTAAAGTAACTATGCATTTAAACTGTTTCTATCTGACAGTTTTCTCTCTGGTTTGGGGATTAAGCCAGCTATACCTGTCTTAAAATTCATTCAAATTGGGTGGAGTAACTCAGGAATGCTAATTTTGAAATTATCTGGATTTGATACTTCAGATCTGGCTGAATCATGATGAGGGTGATTTCTTTAAGGTCAGTGGCATCTTGTGTACCTTATACTTACGTAAAAGCACAAGGAGCAATACACAAGCAGTTGGGAGCAGGGATGCTGAAAGATGGCTCTATCAGAAGACTTCATGTAACCTGTGCCGTTCAGGAGAGAAGGCTGAAAACTGCGCTCCTTCAGACCCATCCTGGTGTACCTTGCTTTTCAAAAATAGAGCTGTTTCTGGAAAAGAGAGTTGTTAGTGAAAAATTCTCTTGAACATTTTCTAGATTGATTTCTTTGAAACTTATTTTCAGAATGTATCTGCTGTCTTACTTGTCATTGGGAGAGCCCATGTTGGTGAAATACCACCTATGCTCCTTCAGTACAGGAAGGCATAGCTGGCAGCAGCCAGATGAACTCAAAGACTTTCTTCTTTTTTTCATAAATGGCACAAATTTTATGGCCTATCCCTCCACTGTTTTCAAACATCTAGTCTGGAGGTTCCAGACTGCATATGTTTGGTTCTCATTTGAGCTTCTACATAGCAAATAGGATATGGAGCAACCTACGATAAAATTTTAATGAGCAGTAGTCATACTATCCACAGGCATAGATCACACGGCCCACGTTAGTGGTTAGAACTACACACATCTAAAACAGATGCCTTTTTCATCATTGTCTTTGTGTTACTCTTCTCTGGGGATATAAAATAGCATTTAAGAATCCTCCCAAGGGTGCATTCGTGGAGCAGATAAGACAATTTCTTCAGCTAGATTGCAGCTGTAATTCTTTTCAGTTGTAATTGCCGGCTGGAGAGGTGCCTGCAGGCCAGAGCGATGCTGCTCTTCACATCAGTTTCTTTGAAAAGAAAAGGAAATATAAACCTGGTGATTGTTTCTAAGTTTTTTTTTCTCCAGGTGTTGCCATGTGAACTCAAAAAGACCAAAGCATCTTAGTAAAATAGAAAATAAGGAATAATAAAAACACCCCAGTTTGCTCCTGTGACACTCTCTTTAGGGTTACCCACTTGTGTTGGGAAAGCTCTCCCACATTTGGAAGCTGTGTGTTGCAGTCATCTGCTCCTCAATCACAGTGTGCTCTAGGTGAGAAGATAGCAGTCTTTTTCCCTTAACTGCTCCTTTATTTCTGTGTTGTTTTGTTTTTATGGCGAAGAATGAAATGTTCTCTCTCCAAACATTCTGACATTTGGCAGGGACTGAGGAAGGAAGTGCTGTGCCAAAGCAAATCCCCGTGCAAAAGCTGCAGAGGATATATTATTTTTACTTTTTTGTCCTAAGAAAATCTATGAGGTGATGGAGTCATGTTGCAAGTGCTGTTCCAAAAGGTGCCAATTTGCAGAATGACAAATGGAATCAAATAAATTAATGTTGTGCAATTTAACAATACTAGACTTAGCAAAACTGTGTTGTGCCAGATCTCCACTGCTGTAAGTTGACTTGATGCAGGTGCAAAGATCAGTGCCAGTTCTAAGGCAGAACTGAGACCAGTGAGAGTTTAGGAAAAATCTTGCCAAGCATAATATTTATTAATTTTGCACTTGCTAGGGGATAGCTCTGTAGCTTATTGCTGTGTCACACTGTTTACAGGCAATCTATACTGGAAGATAATCTGTTGCAAACTGTAGGACTTGGACTGAAGAGCACTTTATGTTGAATATTGAAAGGGTTGGTGTGTAGCCACACAATAGCTCCTGAGGACCATGTCCTGACATGAGGGATTGAAAATCCCCATGGCTTTTCCTGTTGTAAATCAGCATCTGGTTTCTGGGCTGTACTCAAGCAGTTCCCTAGATCACTGACATGTTTTTAGGTTAGATGTAGGACTCACTGGGTGAATTTATGTTGATTGTTTTAGGAGCTGATCAAAACTTTCCCCCCTGGTCTTGGAGTGTGAAAGGATGTAAGACACTTTCAGAAGTCCAAAGAGAACCTCAGAATTAGTCTACTTAATAAATGGCATGTTTTCAAGAAAACCAAGCATTTGTCTTCCCCATTGCAGTCAGTGAATACTTTTGGCAATCTGCCTAATATTAATTCTGTTTTAGAAATATTTGCACAGGTTTTTACTTTAATAATCTTCATCTTTGTTCTTGTAACAACTTTATATTAAGTGCAAAGAACCGAAAGTTTTTGAAATCAATTAAAACCTGCTGATTTGACAAAAACTCTTTTCCCCATAAAGCTGCAAGATGTGAGTGTGCTCACATCCCGTGGCCTTGTCCTGGAATGAGAAGCAGTAGGTTGCACATGGCATATCCATTTCACTCAAAGCCTGATGCAGCCAGCCTTGGGCTCATTAATCCACAAATGCATTTATCCTGAAAAATGAGTCTATGTAAATTTTAGAACTCAAAAATACAATTCGGCTCTGAAAACAGCCTGAGCAGTTTGAGAAATGCACATGAGTAGTTTGAGGAATGAGGTGAGTCGTTGTTCCTCAGGGAAGAGGAGTTTTCTGTACCAATAAATTGCAGTGGTTTGTTTTTTTCATGAAAGTTAGCAGTCATGTTGTTTCATATACAAGAAACTTCATCAACAAATCCATTGCAGTGAAATGAGTGAATTTAGCTTGCATAATGGTTCTTAATTTTCCAGAATGAGGATTTTTTACGCCTAATATTATGGAATAGGTTCAGTTGCCTGTTGACTGTAAAAGATGTTTATTTGCCAGACCCAAAAGCAGTGGGCTGGTTTGCTGAGTTTAGTCTGGATTCTGAAAGTCTCGTGAGTTAAAAAAACTGATTAGAGGAAGAAGTAAGAAGTGTTCAATGGCCATGAAACATGCTGCTTTATCATTGACTTTTCTCACAAGTAATTTTACATAATTCAGAATTGTTTGTCTTAGCTGTCAATGTCCAGCCAAGCCCCCTTGAGAAATGATGCTGTTAGCTAGGGTTCAATTGGCTCAACAGTTGTGTGGGTGATACTTCAAAAGGTGCAGAAAATGTTGGTGATATAGTGGGAGGAGTAGATCCAGCCTTATAATGTAGTGGGTGAAACAAGGGTTCCTAGAACCATCTTTAAGTAGGACATGAAATTGAGATCCTGGTCTCAATTATGTCAGTCTGCTATTGTAAAGAAAGTCAAAGTTTGAGATGAGGTAGTTCATTTCTTTAGTTTACACCCTACATGTATTGCAAAACTGATGAGGAAAGAAGGAGATAAAAAAGGATAAAGAATAAAGATATGAAACCACATAAAACCAACTTAATATGAAATTTGTACACTCTAAATTTTCAAGGAAAAGCATAGCTGTAGTCACCAATCCCTACTGCTTTCATTGTGGGCTAAAGCAAATGGAACAGATAAATTCCATACTGCTCTTTGGAGAATGGTCCCATTTTTATGTCAGTTGGATGTGAGAGGAAAGTGAAGAAGTCTCTCCCCGTTTATACCAGCAGACAATGAAAAATGATTCTCCTTCAAATAGATAACAACCTTACCTCATCCCAGCAATACCTAAAATGGTCTGGAATGGCTTTTCATTATCTAGCTTACACATCTGAAAAATGAAAGGCAAGAAGAATAGAAACAGGAAACCAGTTCCTTTTGATGGATGCAGTTTCACTTCTAACGGCGCTCTTGAAATTCACATTCTCAGACATGTTTGCCCAATAATTTTCAGAGCAAAGTCCTTGGGGGGATTTCCCAAATGACTGCTACATGCATTAAGAGGAACTAGTGCTTTTCTCCCTCTTCTCTTTCCTGAGGTATATATTTGTGTGCAAAATGCTTTGCCCAGATCTTCAGGTGCTAGATAGGCAAATACATACCATAGCTGAAATTTGCCCTGCGGTGATGCTCACCTCTGTGCAAACTGCCAGCACAGCACCTTATGTTGTGTAAGGCCAATTTTAGGTCCTTAATGTGGTTCTTCTGTTGTACATAAGAATTTATGTAGATCGTTTCACTGGGGTAAATTTTTTTTATTTGCAAACAGAGAAGATTCAAATTCCATTCCCAATGGAATTTCAAGCCATGCTTCAAAAGTGCTACATCACATACTCCTTTTATAGTTCATAAAATACTTATGTCATCTTATCTTCACTCTGTTTCTGCCTGGAATTGAACTGTGGCTTGGCACTGCCCGTCTTCCAGGTTTTGATGACAGGCAGTGGGATGGAATGGAGATATGAGGTTATGACGTTATGAGGTTCTTGGGAGAGGCTTCTGTCTGCAATACAGACTCCAAACTAATGGATTATTACATGTCCGCTCCGCGGGGATAAAAGAGACATTCAGGGAAAGTCTTCAGCTCTGGATCCATCCCAGCAACATGCTCTCTCTATCAGAGCAAAGAGGAGGATGAGAAAATAACAAAAGAAAAAACCTGCTAGTAAATTATGTAAATCTTTTCATCTACAAGAGTCACAACTGCTTAAGATTTTGGTTTGTCTTCCTCCATACTTCTCTTCTGGCCACTCCAGAACTGGAAAGTGTAAAGGGCAGAGACCCTGCTGGGCTGTGTCTGCAGATCTTTTAGCATAAGTGGACCTGGAAGCTGGGAGTTCCTTTGAGCATCAAAACTTAGAATTATTGTTGGTTTTATTGACTTAAGACACAAGCCTTTAACATATTCTCTGTTTCTCCATTCAGACTTAATCATTTAAATGCCTAACTTGTTTATAGCTTACAGAACCATTGTTTTGGGAACATTTTATTAAATAATAGGACAAAACAGAGCAGAAGTTTATTTGAAACTGGAAAGATTTGGACTGCATCCAACTTCTGAGCTTAGCTTGCTTAGAGAGAGGATCAGCAAGAATATGCTTCAGGGTAAAATACTGTGACTTAACTGCATCTGTTGTGTGATTGATGATGCTATAAGGTTTGACAAACATTGGCTCATTGTCCTTTATTTCTTTTAATGCCTCATGTATTTTTAAAATAATGTTAACAAATTATAATAGCTGGAAGTTCGGGGACCACTTTTGTGAAGGCTGTAAGATACCAGTGACATATGTGCATATGTTTAAGGAATGGTGTGGAAACCTTGAAGTGATCTGAAATGGTGAGGAAAATGTTGATATCGGGAGTTTGGATTTATCTGTGAAAGATATAAATAGTGATTCAGTGTCCCCACAGTAATTACAATAACCAAGTTTGCTAGATGTTGCTGTGTTAAATAGTTACAAATGATGCATATGCAAAAACAAG
Source organism: Aegotheles bennettii (assembly GCA_013398125.1). Taxonomy (NCBI): domain Eukaryota; kingdom Metazoa; phylum Chordata; class Aves; order Caprimulgiformes; family Aegothelidae; genus Aegotheles; species Aegotheles bennettii. Next base: position 195,599 of record VZRW01012270.1, on the reverse strand, counting down.
CCCCAAAGCAGAATACATTGGCACTATCCATTCATTGTTCAAAGCTGTTGCAATTTTCATCACCTTTAGTACGTTTATTTCATCTTCATGCTGTATATATGGATCTGAGGCAACTTTTAGCTTTCGAATCAGCAGTACCATTTTATAAACTTCTGAGGTCTTCTGCATTCCTTTACCAAGCTGTTTTGTGTGCCTGTGCCTCCTGCTTTGCTGCCTGTGTTGGATGTGAATGATACTATGAGAGATAAGCATTTGTTGCATACACTGAATACTGGGCTTAATGCTGTAGTGAGTGTTGTAACAGAGAGCAGGCTATCAAGAGCCTGGGCTGGGTAAGCTGAAAAAGAGAAACAAGGAGAAAACGTGTAAGATGCCCATGGTGATGTTTCCATGGAATCATCTGGACTGCAAATTACAGATTTGATCTGCAGAGGTAAAGGATTCAAATATTTACAAATGCTCAATCTCTCCAATCATGCAGATACGTATGCCTCCCTAGCCTTCCAGAGCATTGCAAAGTCCTTAAACTTTCAGTGACAACTGGAACCTGCTAACACCTGGAGCAGTTCTGTTGTGTTTTGTGGATGATGTTGAGGATGGCAGGAAAATGTCTTCACTTCTACCGGCACGTTGCAAAGTGCTTTATGAATCTGACCCTTCCCCACAAATAAATAATGCGGGAGTTCTGCCACTGTTTTCAATTTAAGGAGAATTGGGATACAACAGGGTGCAATTCATGGGGCAGTAGTTAATATAGCAATTTCTATAGCAACATTCAGCTTCTATTAGTCTCCATGTGTGCACAAAGTCTCTAATGGTAGAAGCCTAGGGAGACCTGGCTTTGAAGTGTATCTGGAAAGTGACCATAAAAAAGATAAATTCCTCAATTTCATCGCTTGCAAAACTTCCGTTCTTGGGCTCCAAAAGCACAGTTATTGCCAACATGACAGGCATTAGGAGGCAAAACCACAGGCATACTGATCTGTAGGAGAGCAATGGAAAAGGTCCACAAAGAATACTGACCTTGTTTGCATGTAATGGAAAAGGTCAGTGCCAAAAAGCAGCTCGAGTTAAGAGTTACAGCTAGAAAAAAAGTCAGAATATGCTGACCGTTGTTTCACACTGTTTAGCTAAGGAGCTGGGAATGATTGAGGATCACTTCCCAACACAATTGCAAGAATAAATGCTGTGGCCACGGGTGACAGTATAAATTCCACATCAGTGGCAGTAAACTAAGTCGTCTGCCCCGACTGCATACCTGGAAATCATGAAGATCAAGGAGTCGAGGCTCTACAACTCAAAAATAAGTAAGCACTGCCATGTTTCCAACTAATGCAAGTTGAAAACCCATCCATTACTGGAAGTTACTGTCAGAAGAGTGTTCTGGGCTTGCTGCAACAAACAGACCTTCCTTTCAGATGGTTGTCCATCAGTCAACTGACTTAAATCTGGTGACAGTGTTTTTACCTGAAATGGCCCTGTTAAATACAGGTGTGATATGAATGTTCTGTGTCATTTGAATCTGTACAAACTACAGACCATCACTCCAGTACAGAAGTATCTTCTACTAGTAGTGACAGAACGTCACATCTCCCATGCCATGTCATCTTCATTGCCAGCATACAGTGAGTAGAAAAGTGTCACAAGTGAGTTTCCTTTTGGCAGGATTTATGTCACCTAATTTTAAAAATCTACAGCATAGATGTCAATGTAAGAGCTCATTATCCAAACTCCCCCTGCAATCAGTGGAGAGAAATGGCCACTGTTAAGGCTGAGCTGATCAATAATTCACCAAAGAAGGTGAGGGAAGGTACCTTTTTTCATTTGCAGCCTCAGAGAATCAATATGCTGCATGTGAGAGAGTTTCCATTCTTCATGATATATGCCTCAGATCTCTAATTCTCTTGTTAGGTGGTTGCAAGTGTTTCAATGTCAATATTAAAATCCTTCCCCAAAATTAATAAGAATTGTACTTTTCTAGTATAAGCAATAGAATATGATGTTTATACTTCCATTGCATTTAAAAACTGTGTTTCAAAGTAACGTGTATATATAACTATATTATAGAATGAGTTGGTAGTACTGCTTGTAAATATTTCTTAGGGCTGCTATGCTATTTTAGAGGCTTTGAGTAAACATACACCACTATCAAAAAGGAGCAGCATGATTAAACAGTAGAGCAAAAGGAGGTTTTTATAAATAAAAAAGCATCTGGCTCAAAATGGGAGGTGGAAAAAGAGCATAACCTTGACTGGTTAAATATAAAACCAGACCATTTATAAATATAAAACCATGTGGCAAACCTAAGAAGATTTTGAGGAACAACTTACTGAAGGCATAAAACCATTGAAGAAAAAAACCTTTTTCTCCAGAGAAGAGATTCTGCCAGAGAAGCTGCATAGCCAGTAGATGTGTTAAATCCACATGCACGAAAAATGACATGGCAGAAAAGTGGAGTGAATTATTTGCATTGGTGTTCACTCTGGGGGAAAGTTTGATTTTTCCTTTGCGGTGCCAAGACTGAAGACCTGTCCTGTGTTGAGGTGCTGGTAGGAGAGATACTAGAATAAACAGAAATGAGAAGCAGATACAACAGAGCTGGAATAAATATTCTCATTTTTCATTAGAAAGAGAACTGGTGCTGTCCTCCAGACATCTGGGTTGGGAATCTCTGCTCTTTAATATATTCTCAGCTGAACTAAAGAAATGACCAGCAGTAGTGAGTTGATCAAGTTTTCTGGTCAAAAATTATTTTTGAAGATGTTAGTCAGAATTAAAGCTGAGAAAAGTGCTTTGAAATTGCTTATGAGTAGTTTCCTCAAAATGACACCTCGACACTTTGATCCAGTGAAACGGGCTAATAAAATATCAGGAATTATTAGGAAGAAAATGGAAAATTAAGTTAAAAATTGCTGTATGCCAGTGTACTCAACAGCACATCTACATTTTGAATATGATGTGCAGTTCCATCAGCCTACTCCTGAAAAGGCAATATGGGATTATGAAAGGCAGAGACGATATCAGGAGTGGCCAAGTATAAATGGCCACAGATGAGACACTAACAGCCTGAGACTCTTCAGCAGGGAAAGAGGGTGCCCAGAAATCATGAGACAGAGGTTTTGAATGGGAAGACAAAGGTTATTTGTTATTATAACCCATATGAAGGTTATTATTCATTTCTCTGAACACAGCACCTATGAGGTGTCAGATAGCGGGGTTGTGCTGCAGCCGGAGCGCAAACAAAGGGAAGTGCTCGTTTTGCACAACACACAATTCAGTCATGGGATCCATTGCTACAGGATGTTTCATATGCCAAAATATATATAGGTTTAAAAAATGATTAGACAATTCATGAAAGAAAGGTCCGTTGAGGGCTACTAAACAGGAAGATGCTGATGTAAGCTCCAGCTCAGGAAGTCCCCAGGCTGCAGATTGCCAGGAGCTGTGAACGTTACTGGGGGAATGCTCTGAAAGTCTTTCTTTATGCATCTGTTACTGGTCAGCTGCCCTCTGGGGAATGGGTAGCAAGTAGTGGTTATTTTTTGCTGTGGTTGTAGCATGCAGCTGGCGACATACCATATTTTGGAATCTGTGTCTTAGGATATTAAAACTGAAAGAAGAACTGAATTGAATTTTCTTCGTTCCTGCAGTTTGTCTGTTTTTCATGCGTTTCACTCAGGTTTGGTGATGAGACCAGACCGCTCGATTCCTTTCCAATTACAGTGTGTTCAGGTTTCTATTTCTCCAGTGCTACCAAAATGATACAGAGTGTGGTTGTGTGACATCCCTGGGCAATATTGCCAAATAAGAACACAGAAATTACCAAGAAAAAAAAAGAGGCTATTTCTATTTTAAATTTTAAAACAATGCAGATGCCCATTCCCTGGGAATTCAGCACCTTTATGGGAGTTTGGTGCCCGTGTCCCTTTCTGGTAGGAGTTTTGAACTCTTCAACTGCAATTTCTCATAAAAGGTATGATGGGTATTCCTCCTCCCATATTGGGAAGTGTTCCTTAAAGGCAGACTTAAAACAGGAAAGAGCAATTATAAAAATTCTATTTTAGGGAAGATCAATCTAAATATGAGTTACCCAGAATAAAATAACTTCTCTTTGGTGGAAATAGCCAAGTGTAATCTTTCTATCAGATGGAAATGTAATGGAAAATCAATGACTGAACCACTCTTTGTTCTTTATATTTTGCTGCCACACTAATGGAATCCCTGAATTTACTCAGCCTATCTGCCAGCTGCCATGTCTGTGGAGGAGCAATGCAGCCGAGGAAGTCTAACCCCAGAAGAGAAATATCAGATGGATCACACTGACATTTAGATGCTCCATAGCATGTTACAGAGACCTTAAAATAACTACGAATAACAAGCAAAATAGGTAAGATTTTTAGTAATGACATATAGTAAAGACAGACTCTTAATTGATGCAGGAAGTTGGTAATTTCCGATTAAATGAAGACTTTACATTTTTCTGTTGTTAGAACAACAGATATGTTGATATCTTGACAATATTTCATTTTCCTTGAGATGATGTTTACTTTAAACCAACATTTAGAATGTTAAATCATATAGATTTCACTTTCCATGGCAATATATTGCTTTTAACATTGGTAAGCCATATAGTGTGCTCTTAAGGAATGATATGATTAGTTGAAAAGATCCCATCAGCTCAGGTTAGCCAGCAAATTGTTCTTTTTAGTAGACACGTCTATACTTAGATAGTTAGATAAAAGAAAGGATGTTATTTGTTAGTACCATTTCAGCTCAAATGTATGTGGTGCTGACATTTCAAGCTGAGAGTTTTTGTATTTGAAAGAAATGGAACTGGAAACACATTTTCTATAACGGTACCTTTTACTGCTTTTCTGTAACAGTACCTTTTACATTTTAGAAAAATAACTATGAAGGTCAAGAGATGTTGTGTCTTTTGATAGTTTTGTTTTTTAATTTTTCAAATTGCTACAAATTTTTTACCTTTTTCCCGCGCTAAATTTGATGGTAATTTTGATAAATGAGTGACTATACTTATTTGTAAGAGCAGTATTTTATCTGTGCACCTTTTCATTGCTAAGGCTCCATTTAAAAGCTATAGATTTCTCCTCTTTCCATTACTCCTTCTAGGCATTTGTTTCAGAACTTCACTGATTATTGGTGATTATTATTAATGTCCTTCAGATTTCTGCAACATCCTTATGATTAATGCTAACATTGTTTTTTTACTTAAGCAGCTCTTTTTCGTATTTCTTCTATATATATCTGGAAACAGTAGCTGGCTGCATCTTCTCAGCTTTTGTTTTGCTTGGGTCAAAGAAATCCTTGTCTTTAAAAACACATTTAAATATTCTTAAGGTGGATCATTTGCCACCCCATCCATCTGAGCAGTTTTCCTTTTTACCTATGTGAAACTTTTTTTTCCTTAAAAACAGATTGTGCCATTGCCTAGGTAAATTCTGTTCTGTGTACGTTCAGAGTTCATCTGATTTCTGTGTAATATTTTTCTTCTCACAGTACTTCATTAGGTTTGCAAAGGGGACTGAAGTGCTGCCTTTGCGTTACTTTCAAAGATGTTATTTGAGTGCCCAGATAGTTCCTAGTTAACATGTTTCATCCTTGTAGCAATTATGTAGTGACAATTAGCATTTCAGATATTTCTGTATGTTCCGTTGACAGTCTCTGAAGTTTCTATTGAAAATGATGATTATGAGCCCATCAAAATAGCTTATAATTGCTTTCCTACATCTCTTTTTTTGAAAGAAAAAATATTGTAAAAAGCATGATGATGCATTATTCAACTGTACTTTTTTGTATTCTAAGTACACATTGATGTCCATGCTCTGAAATGATGCTGTTATCATTGCACAGAAAACTGGTTTATCTCCAGAATGCATCCTGAGGATCCTCTTGGTGTGTGGAGTCAAACACTTGACCAATAACCTGTATCAGCAATACCATGATCCTGAGTCCTTTCTGCCACTTTTGGGTCATGCCCAGCTCTTGGCTGCACCCACCTCGTGTTGCTGTGGCTCAGCCTGTTTTCACAGAATCACAGAACATGCCAAGCTGGAAGGGACCCTCCAGGGTCATCGAGTCCAACTCCTGTCCCTGTGCAGGACACCCCAGGAGTCACCCCATGTGCCTGAGAGCATCATCCAAACGCTACTGGAGCTCAGGCAGGCTTGGTGCTGTGACCACTGCCCTGGGGAAGAGCAGGGCATCTGGCAGGGAGCACAGAACTGTGGGGGTTTGCTGCAGCCGTGGAAACTTAGAATATTTCTGTGGAAACCAGAGAATATATCAGTGTCAGGCAACAGCCTTATTCAGGTCCAGGCCCTACGCCAGATTTCATGTCGTTTCATTGCTTCTTACTTGTAATGGATAATAGCACTGCTGTGACCAGTTCTGGAGAGGTTTTCATTTTTAAAGTGTGGGTTCAAATTCTGCCACAGGATCAGAGACACTTCAGATGGTCAAACCCTATTCTGTTGCATGAAGTGAGCTACTGATTTCTTAAGCTTACCATGAATTTTCCTTTGCTTGTTAGTTAATATGAGACCAGTAATAAGCAACAATGAATTAATTTAATAGACAATATATGTTGTCATATTACTGATTTGCACTCTACTGTTACTTAAACAGGATAGGCTATTTGTTTGTTTTCCCCAGTATTTTTATTGTATTTCTCATGCATATAAAAATTAAAAAACCCACAACATACTTGAGTAGATCTTTGGAGGTTTCCTAGACCAGAGCACAAACATTTCGTAGAAATAAGGTGGAAACACAGTGTGAGAGACTCTGCATCAGTGAGGATGAAGCCCGGTAAAATTTTCATCAGTTTTGGAGAGACCAAGGTGTACAAGATTGAATACTAATAAATATAGTAAATATTTTTATTTCAGAAGAGATATAAATATTTATTGATAGAGATATTTTTATGAAAATAATTACTGAATGTTAAAGTTATTATCTTTTTTAATATTTATTTAACTTTCTTCTGAAATTTTACCCATCATCTCTCCCAGTTACATTTGCTATAAGGTGTTAAAAACCCCACTAACCCATAAAAAGGAGACAATTTTCTATCAGGTCACCAGGTTTTTAGAGTGCTTTCTCTAGAGTTGACTTTGGCAACCTCTTGGTGTCCTGCCTGTTCATTTCTATGAGCCTTTCTCCAGGTGGGAACTCACTCCTGTGCCTGAGCAATTTGCCTTTTTCTTTGTGCACCTCCCTTTTGCAGTGCTCGGTCCTGGGGTAGCAGCCTCAGCTTCGGAGCTGGGGAGGGACGTGTGAACCTTCCCTTTAGCAAAGCCTTTCTGCAGCTCCAGAGCAGGTTTCCTGGGCGGGTGATGGTCCAGCCATGATGTCTTCAGCCAGGTTTGCACCAGCAGCTGGGTGTCCTGCCAGGGGCATGGAGAGGTTCAGGAGCAGTAGGTGGGGTGATGCTACCCCAGTAAGTGGGGTGCTGGAGCGAGTCCAGAGAAGGGCAACGAGGCTGGTGAGAGGTCTGGAAAACAAACCTTATGGAGACCGGCTGAGGGAACCGGGGTTATTGAGCCTGGAGAAGAGGAGACTGAGAGGAGCCCTTATTGCCCTCTACAGCTACCTAAAGGGAG
>VZRW01012270.1:162242-187937 GCA_013398125.1 Aegotheles bennettii | reverse complement strand
GGAATGGGCTGCCCAGGGAGGTGGTGGAGTCACCGTCCCTGGGGGTGTTCAACAAACGGGTTGATGAGGCACTTGAGGCCATGGTCTGATGGTCTAATGGTTGGGAATATGATGGGATAAAGGTTGGACTTGGTGACCCTGGAGGTCCCTTCCAACCATAATGATTCTATGTTTCTATTCTATGATTCACACGCCCAAGGGGTTATTCATTGTTAGGATTTGTGGGCAGCGTTTTAGCAAGGTGCTGTCTGTGGTGCCTGCACTACACAATGCCAGTAGCAGAGCTCTGCAGAAAGGGTTAACACAGCCATACCAAAATCCTTGCTGACCTCGGGACAGCTGAACAGGGAGAGTCTCCTTGTGCAGTGTGGAGCCACTCTGCTTCCTGAGCCTGCAGGGAAGGGAGGGGAGGGGACGGGAAGGGAACGCGACTGCCCGTATCTTCTCCTGGGAGGCTGCCAAGGGGAAGCAGCTTTCATTTCTGTGGAAGGCTCGTCAGTTCCCAACCATTCCAACCATCTTTCTGGGAATCACCGTGCTGCTTCCAGGCAGTCTCAGGAGGAGAGGCTGTGGGGGTCTTGATCTGGATTTTCCTCCTTGAGGAAACATGGCTAGGAGCTGCAGGGAACTGGGCCCCAGTAAGAATATCTATATTGGGATGTGTAAGCTTCTGTTTTATTTTGGGCTGTTCTTTTGCCCTTGTTTATTTTTCCCCCAAATTCTTCAGCTGGTGTGCACGGTCTGTGCATGGGACAGCTGTCTGAGCACTCACGGATGGAGAAAGTGGCTGTGTAGTGACTGGAGTGAGATGGAGGTCTCCATGGCAGCTCCTCCCTTCCCTGATGGGTGACAGAAGAAGTAGATCCATGGGTCCCTGTAGGCTGAAGCTGTGGTTTATTAAAGTAAATTACTTTTTTTTTTTCCTTTTGAGTTATTTATTATTATGATTTTGCTCAGTTATCAAATTGGAAGCAAATGGTGGAAGAATTTGCTTTGCATGTAAATGAGAAAGACTGAAACTACTTCTCTTTGCCGTGGCACTTTGTATACAGTTTCCTTAAGCCCAAATGGCTAATCTTGCCATAATGAACTTGAGTATGTCTTTTCACACGAGCAGTTTCACCGACTTGAGTGAGATTTCATGCATTAATAGGCAAGCGAGATTTTACCTTTGAGAGCACCAAATCCTTTTGGAAAAATCCTATAATGTTTAAGTAGAAAATAAACCAAAGAATGTATAGATTGATGACTCGAGCTTACAGAACCTGAGGGAGGGTTTTAATAGATTCTTTAAACATCTGGTAATATTTTGCATTAATGTTGTGTTTACATGGGGTTAATAAACTGAGCAGCAGTAACAGGAATTGTAGGGAAGTAAGCAAAGTATAGGGGAAGAGGCAGTAGAAATCACCCTTATTAGCAGTCTTTTAAGCAGTCAATTAAGCTCTCAAACAGTTTGTAACCATTTTTTTAATGAGCATCTTAATAATTATTCCACTTTATGAAGTATTTAAAAATGGAATCTCCATATAAAGTGTGATCACATGTCCTGTCACATTGGAGTGCAGGAACACGACTTTTGTTCTGGGCTTTAGGGTTTGCCCAAGCATCAGTAGAACAGGTCCTCTTTCCTATCGTATCTGCCAAATGGAATCAACCTAACCAAAAGAATGCAGCCTTTCTTGACCTATAAGTATACCAAATAAATTCTGTATAACACCCTGCAGTCATGACTTTGGCCAGTGTCACATAAGTCTGGTTGAGAAGGAGGCAGGCAACCTGCTCTCTGTTTAATTACCTTATCCAGATAATATCAGATTCAATGGAAAGCTGCTAATTCACTAACACAGATCTTAAGTTAGATTTTTTGAGTGGAGTAGTATTTATTAGGAATAAACCAACACTGCAGGATTTGGCCCTCTGTGGTGCCACAAATGGTGTGTTCCCAAATGGGTAAATGTAAAACAGGAGAAGCAGATCATATTTGAGAGGATCGTGCTTATATAAACTTGTTTGTTAGGGGAATGAACTTCCAGTGATTTATTGCTCTGCTTGTGCAACACACAGCACAGAGATACACGAGCCTCTTGCAAAAGCTGCACAACTGCTGTCGGAAGGGTGAGGCCTTTTTTCCCCCCTCTGTTAGAAGGACGAGCAGATGTTCAGCAACGCTTCACTGTTTTATGATTGAGATTTAGAAAGGCTAGCAATATGGATTGAAAAGTCTTTAGGTATGTTTGCTGTTAAAGACTGATAAAAGAAATTAATGACATCTGGAATTTTAAAGGAAAGTAAAAATTTCTTCATTTAAAGCAGCAGTCGTAAGAGCAAAATTAACATGTAGAGCATTCCTGATTCCTGGAAGGATGGATGTGTGGTGTTGTAAATGGTTATCAACGCATGGGAAAAGAACTTGATTTAAAACAATTGAGTAGAGAAACATTATATGAATCACTAGGAAAAAAGGGAGATGTTAACCATGCTTCTGAAGTGTAGCAATTCAAGCTACAATAATGAGAACTTTTTTTAAAGGAGTGAAAATTCAAATAACTTACCTTTAATATCCTCTCCTTGAGTAATAATTATGTATGATTTCTGCAAAAATGCTCTTCTCATAAGCAGTCTATGAATATAAGAAACTATATTAGTAATTTTTTCACTCTTTGTAATGTTTCTAATCATCATTAATGGCCTTCATTATTATTCAGTTATTCCTTTTTAGAAAAGCCTGCCAGTTATGCCAAGTTATGTAGGGATATATGAGATTCTATGGATGTTTCCTCACCAGATACTGGAATCACAAGTGTCTATTTGTTCTTACATTATAAGAAAAATTAATTGTTGCAGATTCAGAACACTTTATGACTAGCCAGTAACATCCCAGGCTGTACCTGCAAGCAAGAACATTTGAATAACAGAGCTATGAAATGCAGACTCAAAATGATATAAAACCCTATTCTTGGGTTTATATTTTTTCCAACTGTTTGGTGTAGTGCCCAAGCAATCTGTGATTAGCTTTGTCATAAAGACTAAATCCGTGGGCTTATTTTTTAAATCCCTCCTACCACTTTCTAACCAGCACAGTTGTTGGAATTCCTTCATGACAGGAATTTTCGTTTCCCCATTCACAAGCACATACCCAGTTAGAATGCTGGGGACCTCATTTAAATGGTTATCAGTGTCACTGTAACACACACTCATTTTCTCTTGCCTTTTTTTTGCTCACTGGCTGAGGATATGCTGTCCTTATTTGCTTAATAAATGGGCAGTTAAGGATCTTCATTTTTTATGCTTGCTGCACATTCATGTTTTATTATTATTTTATTCTTTCTATTTATAGATTTTACATTAACATTTGATGAATTTTCCACATAAATGGCAATGCTTGATGTAATTCATATCACTCTTAATATGTACAATTTGCATATATTATCCCAAGCAATGACCTAGTAAATGAATTAAATAAGCCTTGGTAATAAGAATGACATATCTGAGCCCATTTAGACAACAAAAGCCAATGCTTCACCGAAGCAGGGCAGTATTGAGAAAACACAGACACCATCTCAGAATATATTCTAATTCAACTCAACCTCTATTGCAAAGACACAAACACCTTCAAAGAATGAATCGGTGTCTGAAATAAACTAGTTAAGGGTAATATTTTGAGTTCTTTTAGTGAGCACAAATATAATTTTAACATACTCTTGAAGAACAAATCCTACAATGAGTCCTGTGTGGTTTTTATTAATTTTGAACCTAACAACATTAATTATATCAATTATATAAAAGCAGCAGTGAAAGAATTGTAATTGCTTGCATTGTGCAAGCCATGCTGGGCTCCTAGCTATTCTTCCTTGAGGAGCTGCCACAAAACAAGCATTTAAGGAAAAGAGACTGGCAAATGTTTAGAGTGATGGAGCAGGAGTGTTACATGGATTCTAGGAAGGTTTCTATATGTCTACTTTACCTGATGATGTTCCTGTTGCCATCCATCCTAAGTAATGGGTACCCAGCTAGGAAAGATGCATCTTCTTAAAGCTGTAATGGGATCCATTTGGATTGTGTGGCTTCTGTAAGATATGCTGAGACAAGATAATCATTAAGACACCATTCCTGCAAGAAACTATCATATGACTTGTATATTAGTAGGGAAGTATTTATTCCTTTAGTGACCATTCAGTGTCAATTTAATATATTATTAAATCTCTCTGTTGTGGTCATATTTGTTTTTTTTTCTTGGTGATTCGTTTATGTTATTGGGCTTGATTCTGGTTTCTCACAAATTCTTACATTGGATTCACAGGAGCTATTTGGGATTTACATTAATTTCATGCTATTGCAATTATTCCCAGCGATCTCATTGTGAGGTTGTTTTTTTTTTTCCTGTCCTTACAATTGTTCTTTGCTTTCCCTTTGGCAACTATGGAAATGTTAGGTTTTGCCTACACAAATTGATTGTTCAGGCTAAACTTCCTTGTTTTGATGGGAAAGAAAGTTTTGCCTGTACAATGAAGTATAGTATAGTGTAGTATAGTGCAGTATAGTGAGAAAATGTATTTGTGCACCTATCCCAGTATAATTTTGTTGGGTGAAATAACTTCACTGTGATGTTCTATGGTCTATTTTTCTTATTAGACCACCAAACCTTTCAAGCACCTTTATAATTAGATCAGTGACTGGAAAGACACATTTATTCATTACAAGTTATATTTGATGGATGTACCAATCTATTTCCCCATGTGCTCTTGATAAAACTTAAACCAAAAATACAATCGAGACAAAATGGGTAATAACTCCCTCAGAATTTCAGGGGAACATCACAAACACCCTTTGAAAGCCAGCATAGTTGGGGTTTTTGTTTTAATAGGGCTCAGTTCCACATAAAGAGCCAGCTCCCATTTGAATCTAGTTCTCCTCAACCATCTAGCTGAAGAGGCAGCCTACTCTGGAAAGGAACAATCCCAATCTATTTTATAGCAAAGGCAGAAGCTTTTCTACAGCTGAAAACCCCATATGGAGAATACTCTACTGCCAAATCTCCCTCTATTAAGTTGAATAGGATCCAGCATATGTGGCTCCCTTGATTACAGTGCTGACCGAAATGTGCAAAGAGAAATATGTTCTTTTAAACAGAAAGCTCCTAAGACGGTTTGGGCTTGAAGGCTTATAAATTCAGATTCCACCTAGATACATGTAATCACCAAGGGACAAAACCCTGAGCTCTACCATTATGCTCCTGGTAAGATGCACTGCCTACCAGGGAGTAAAGCATTCGCTGCATTCTGCACCAGCCAATTTCTCTAGCTCATTTAAAAGTGTAATGTAAGGTTCTTTCTTTATTCCCCACTACACCTCTCTGGTGACAAAGCCAGTTTTCTAACTCCCAGCTGCTGGTAGGGTACACCCACTGTGCCATCCAGGGGTGAGGCTTACGTTAGACACTTGGGGCTAGTTCACTTGGGTGCAGGTAGCCCAAAATTGCCACATTATGGACAGTTCAGTGCAGATGGCAAAACCTACCCAAGAAACAGAGTGGGTGCTTGTGGGCAGCCGACCTTGACCTACACAGCAGCTGTATTTGTACTCAGGAGAAGTAGCTTATAGCTGGGTCTGCTCAGTCTCCATGCACACCCTTGACTGGTTTGGTTAGGCTGGATTGCTGGGCCAAGCAGCTGTATTTACTGGAAAAGCCTGGCTGGTTTTCTCGTCTCTGAACCCTCCTTACAAGACCTCTGAGCTGATGGTGAAAGCAACTGAGAAGCAATGCAGCCAGTTACAACAGCAGCTTAATACACTTCGGGAACCTCTATGGCCATTTCATTGTTGTCTGGTTTGGGAGGAATCCTGCTTACTGGGCTCTGTTTGTGCCAGCTATGCTGGAGTAAAACAGAATAATCCAAGACAAATTCAAGTAATTTGGTAGCTACAGCAGAGCACCTGGCCCATTGTACCTCTGCACCACATTCTTGTCACTGTATGTGTACATCTTGTTGGTGTCCAGCATGTGGTTTAGCTGTTGATCTTACTCAGCTGAAAAACCCAGTCTGGACAGTAGCACCTTAAAGCTTTAAGCTTCCCGTTGGATTTAGGTATTGGTTTGGGACGTGGAAGACACTGAGCCAAACAGGTACCTACTTCAAATCAGTGTGAGCAAAGAGGCTGTCCAGGACTAAAGTGTAGTCATTAAGAGAGGATCTGAAAACCCATTTCTGTGTCCTGGCCAATGTAGAGATGGGGCAACAGCATTCTCCTCTCTTGCTGTGCCATTTATAGTGTCAGGTTTATGGAAAGTCTTTGAGAGTCAGTGGGATGTAGGCATTTAACCTGCTTAAGTACTTTCATAAATCCCTTTGGACATCCACCTGAACTGTTAGGCAACAGAGCGCTTTATGTTTTCGAGGGCAAAGTAAGGACATTAACTAATTAATCACCACAATGTTTCTGTGATCTGTTATCATCTATATGGAAGAGGAGGCTGAAGTGAAGGAACTAAGGTTACATGGAGATGTACCGAAATATGGGATCTCTTGATAATCAACCCTATGGATATTTCCTTCCTGTTATTCTGCTGTACTGTTATTTGTAGATGATTAAAGTTGGATCCACAGACTTCCTGCACAAATGAAGTCTCAACTCTGACTCACCTGCCATCCTATTAAGAAAATATAATAGAAAATGAGGACATATCCCTTGTGTTTTCTCAGGTTTCAATTGTTTCCAGAGGCCCAGGCAGCATGGAAAAGTGGTTAGTAATGCGCTAACTCTAGACAGAATCTTTCACAAACCATGTGTCTTTGAAAGATTGCTTTGTGAGGTGATGTGCAAAAAACTTTTGTCTTTTTTCTATTTGTTTTTTTTATCTGCCCGACTCTATTGACTAAATCTCTACAATAAGAGTGTAAGTTTGAGGATTTAGGTACAAAGAGAAGAGCAGCAGTTACATGCCATTTATTTTTTTAGTGGAGAAGTGATTAGACGGATGCCAGCTGGGAACAAGTTTTGAATCTCTCTCTGTTTCAGATCTGCAGTGTAGCCTCAGTGCTGTTTTTTTGGAAAGACTGGAGATAGACAATAACCACGACTTTATCTGAGTGCTCTGGGAGTGGCTGCACTGGCCCATGGCAGTCCCATGCACTGAGAGGGGATGATAACACCTCTCTGCAAAGGTTGTAAGCAAAGATCAGTGAATAACTGCAGAGATAAAGGACTGCAAGGACTGACTCTTCTGCAGTGGGTGGTCTCCAGACACCATTAGTGAAGTCACTCAGTAGCATGCAGTACTGCTTATTGTCCCTGAGGTGCCAAGTCACCAGTCTGTGAGTGGTGGCTCTTGTCCCTGGTGGAATATGCCAAGCAGCTGGCTAAGCCCTGCAAAACGTGGAGTGAAGACTGGTAAATCCCGTGTGCCTCAGAGGCAGACTTCAGGCACTACATGAACCAATATAGTAGGAGAAACCCCACTGTGGAATTGTGAAATGTCAACTATAGATGCTATTGCAACAGTAACAGGGGAACTCACAGTCGTATTAAGGGATTGTGGCCATTCCTCAGCATACAGAAGCAAATGCCAGGTCCAGAAGCATCTCATCAACTTTTGGTGTGAATTATTTATTTTTAATAATTTGTTTGCGAAGCCTTTATTTACTGGGCTCTCTATCTGGCTAGGAGAGAGAGTCTTGAAGGATGACATTGAAGACAGCACTGGTTGTACTGCCCAGTATTAGCAGAAACACAACTGAGTGCCAATCTATTATTCTGAGCACAGGACCATGCTGTGTTTCCAGTCAGAAAGCTCAGACTTCCTTTTTTCTTATTAATTATATTGCATATGTGGTACTATTTAGGATTGAAACCTAGTCTGTAAGATTCAGGGGTTTGATTTTCCAGCTTTGCCAGTCTACTCTTACTGCTCATTCAGCCTGGACAGTAATTTCTCCAAGGATCTTTGGACTCATTTCAGGTTCAGAAAGCTTGGATTTCACATTGCTTCCCCTATCTATTTTTGCTCAATTCCTGTGCTTTCCCCTCTTGGACTTGCATTTGCCCAGGAGAACCAGAGAAGTTTTTCTGAGACATCTGTGCACCAGTAGATAATATTGTCATTGAGACACTGTAGTATTGCATTGCATTTCATCGCTTGGGCAGTGTCTGTTCAATGTTTGTCCTGTGCTGTGTTGTCAGCTCTGAGCACATGACCTCGGTGGACTTTGAATGCTTGCAAAATATGATCAGGAAATAGCTTTGTGGTTTTCTTGATATGGAAGTCCTTTTCATAATGCCTGAAGTGCTCATCAACTTTTGATGGTGCATCTTAAAAATTGTTTCAAAAAGCAGGTGCAATGACAGCATATTAGTTTCAGTTCTGAATTAGTTTTATAGTGATACACAAATAGTGACTGAGATAAACCCTTGACTTCACTGAAATGAATGGCAGAACTTCCACTGACTTTACTGAGGCCAGGACACAATGGTGTAGTCCTAACCACCTGAGTGGTTGGCAGTGAGTAAGAACTAATATTCTAATTCTCAAGTGTTACTAATTTAAATATAAATAAGTTTTACCATAAAATGTAACATGCAAATATCTCTGATTGTGAAAGATCCTTTACTCTTAGTTGTGAGCTCAAATGATCCTAATACTCAAATATACTGCAGTATTTACAAACAGTGAACAGAACTTTGAGAAAGTTATGGCTGGTATCTGAGGGCTGTAACATTTACAAACATTAAATGAACAAAACCATATATTTTTATACTTGCCATTCCAGACCCATGAAACTTATCTGAAAGGTTAAAAGACAAGGGGCTGAAAATGAATCTATTACACAATTGCTGCAGGGAGCTGCTGAGCACAGTAATTAAGTGCTGGTGTATTCATTTGCGGCAGGAGGAGCAGCAGAAGGAAAGTATCTCATTGAATTTGGAATTGTATTTATTCATGTATGCACTGTGGTGTTACAGCACAATTATTATCTGACACATTGGAAGCAGACTTGTGCTCCATTAGTTGCTTGAGCTATGTGCTATTATTGGGTGATCTGCTACAAAAATGCACAAAACATTTATTTTGAGAGGTGCATCGGGATCACAATTGATGCCTCATGGATAGCCTGGCGTTCTCAGAGCCCAGCAAGAGGAGTAGGAAGCTCAACTTGCCGTCATGTTTGGTTAGTGTAAGCCCCCTGAAATGCCCATGTGTCCACGGGGGCAGGTAGGAGAAAATCTTGAGTTCACAGGTCAGCAGTCTCTAATGAGAGAGGAGCTGTGGTTTTTTTATCTGTGTCTGGAAGGAGACATGGGTGCAAGCCAATCTGTGCTGCTTTCCAGTTTCCAGTGCAGTGCTGGCACCGATCCACAGGCAGCCACTCATCCAGCATTCCTGGCTAGGGGATCATTTCAGCAGCTCTATAATATGTCAGCCAAGAGGAAGCAAGAAGGAAAAGGAAAGTGGAGTTATGAAGTTAAAACCAAGAAAATAAAAATTCCAGGCAGCTGTAGTGTGGCAGAGGATGCTGGTGGAGGTAACAGTTTATGCAGTGAAATCTGCTGCGTAGTTTCAAATCAAACCTCACTAATCCTATTTGGAGATTTTTTCCCCATAATTGTACATTATTGTTTGCATAAAGCGTGTGAAAGCTGACACAACAACAGCTGATGTAAATATGACTGCGTGTAAATATGGACTAAACAGTGACTGTAGGCAGAAGCAGAGTGAGGACATGGCATGCAGGTGTCACCAGCCCAGGGATGAGGAATACTGTGTGCTTTGGGTCTCGTTGTAATCCCGACCCCACCGAGCTCAGCCGTGGAGTGTGTCGTGGAAGAGCAGAGGTGGGGATGTGCACGATCTGTACCCACGTGCCAGATGTTGTATCCAGGATGAAATGGGGTATAGCCCACCCTGCCACCTCAGAGCAGAGTCAGGGGAGAAAGCATCGGGGACTGGGCTCTTCCCTGCACACCTTTCATTGCCAACATTCCCACTGATGAAGAGCTTGGGCCCATCCTCTTGCTGCCCTGCCCTGGAGGAGCCTCACGGTTCCAACCTGGCAGCTTATAGAATAAGGTTGTTTTACACAGAGGAGTAGCAGAATCAGGTTTGGAATTATTATTCATAAGATTTAAAAAATAAACCAAGAGCTTCCTCTAGGCCTTTTAAACAAACAGCCTAAATGAACACGAAGTTAACCTTTCTTTCCTATCAGTCTGATGAAAGGAACAAATGGAAGCGATGACAGGATTATATTACTCTATTAATGCAACAGATTCTAATTTGTGAGAAGAAATGAACCTCATTCAGTGCTTTATTACTTTCAGAAATTCTAAAATCAATGCAAGATATGCCATAAACATCATTCTTGGCAGGCACACATTGAGGTAAACATATAACTCAAAGATAGCTTGAACTGAATTCTGACCAATTTAGCAAGTAATAAGCAAGGCAGTCTGTGATAAGAACATTAGAAAGAAGAGACAGTAACGGAGTTATGAACAGATGGTATCCATAAATAATGTTGAAATAATAATAATATTTTAAATTTATATATGATGCCTCTCAGTCGGGAAAAAATCCCACAATGCTTTACAAAACTGAATTGAAAACACAAACTTAAACTGGAATGCAGCATTTCTGGTGTGAAATATGACAGTTGTTTGAGAGCCCAAGCAATGCCAAGTCGTTTGGGACAAGAAGAGAATAAGAATTTTAGTTCATTGCTGCTGCAGCAAGAGCTTGGATTGAATTTTATTTCTTTCCTCTCCTCTAATCTATTTAATCTATCATCACTGATAGTATCTGGATATTCTCCCATAATACACTCCCATTATCCAGAAAGACCATTCTCCCTACTGTTAATGATAGCAGATGCAGTGTTGATTTTATTTATTAAAAACTTGAAATGATCAGCAATATGGCTTTATCCTATGCAAAAAAATTACATTCTCAGCAAAAATATCTCCCAGGCCGAGCAGTGACAGTAGTCAGTACATCCATGTGTGGGGAACATTAACTCCTGCATCAGTCTGAATTCTGAAGCCTACGTCTTGCAGCAGGTACTTGCTCCTTCCAAACACTTCTGTGGCTCAGCCTAACTTGAGGCTCTCTTCTGATCACAGATAAACCCAGGCAATCCTTCTGGCTTTAGTGGGATTATGCCAACATAAATGAAACTAAAATTTACCCCATGGTATATGAGAGCTGATAGGTGCATAAGGCACTGTGTGACGTGTGAAGGCTGCAATGGAAAAGTGCTGGAGGATGATAGGGAAAAATCATCCACTGTGTACACAGAGCAATGGAAACTATTCAAAGCAGCTCCAGCCTCGTATATTCCGTGTAGTCCCTTCACAGGGAGAAAGACATCACATGGCAGCCTGGATATTCGAGTGAATACACTCTGCATTATAAAAATAATACAAACCAGAAAATGTTGAATACTTCTGAGTGATGAAGGACACAACCTATTTGCAGGAATGCTGAAGGCAAGCCAGGAAGTGAGGTTGGATAAGAGTAATCAATCTTTAATACTTTCCCATTCAGGTCTGCAGGAATCGTAGCCAGCATCTTCCCATTCCAAGCTTACATTTTTGATAGTGGCACCTGCAAGGACTCTTTATGTCAGATAAGCTTTATATCAAGGTTGTGGTAAGTGTCCTGGAAATAGCAGAAATACTGCAGGGTACTGAAATACCCCAGAATACTCGAGCATTTCTGGAAAATGGGAGTTTGCCTTTCAAAAACAGGAAAAAGGGGTTGGTGATAGGGCTTTATCTGAAATTCATTTTTTAACGCTTCTGAAAAGCTGTTTGTAGCTTTCTAAGAGTAGGCTGGATGTAGGTATTTTTTTTTCCCAGGATTCCTGTGCTGGCACTCCAGCGGGCCTGTGAAGGTTTCCATGATGTGAGCAGATTCACCGTGTGTGCACGGAGCGTAATGACAGCCTGTCCTGGGAGGCAGCGCAGAAGCAGCACCTGTGTGTTGCCATTTACTGTTGTCACAGCTAATGTTGGCAGAGCATTCAATCTGCAATTTTGATGCAGATGATAATTTAGATAGCAAATAGGCTAATACGTTGCACAGTAGTACTCGTGGCTCACCAGCATCCCTTCCACTGAGAAGAAGCTAAAAGGTCAGTGGTTTGGAGCATTTGTTAAAATATACTGGGTAAAATCTTGTCTCCAGTAATTTAACAGAACTCCTACTGGTTCCATTGATCTAGGTTCACTTACATTGTTTTTCAGCCCAACCATGTGTTTTTTGGATGGAAAGGAAGGAGAGTGATGCAGAAATTATGTTGTCACATACTTAGCAAATATTAGCATGGGTATAGCTTCAGGGTACTGAATATTTGTCTTGAACATCGTAAAAAATAGAAACAGAAAATAGAGCTTTGTTGTTATGTGTAAATTACATAAGGAAAAGTCCACTCTTAATCCAGCTACTTTGCAGGAAATACGAGTCTTTAACTCTCACAAGTTGTGCAGGAATCCTTAGACTGTCACCTCAGGTGACAAACTGTAACTCATACTTAATTCTTATAGCAGCAGGATGCTTGTCTATAATACCTACATGCACGGACTCATTAGTGAGATCTGAGGCTACTGCAATATTTACAAGTTTTCATAATTCCAGCTCTGCTTTTGTGAGACACTGGACAGTCTCATGTTCGTTTGTTTCCATTTGCATCTTGGGATTTTGCAACACAGTGGATTTGCTTCCTGATTTTATTTTTGCAGTTGTATATCTGCAATGCATCAGAGTTTGCTTGCAAGTTTAAATTAAAACTCGTTTTTAAAACCCACAGGACTGTGTGGGTCAGAGTGGACACTATGGTCAGGGCTTCTTTGTCACCATCTCATAGCCCTGAAGCTGGTGCCTGTAAGTTGTTACTGTGAAGAGCTCTCCATGTAGGCTCTGGTGGCCTCAATCTGCCTTCTGATGGACACATGTCTGTAGCTAAAGAGCCTGTCACTACAACAGGCATCCTTATTGCCAGCCTGCACAGAGAGCTGGAGTTTGGAGTGGACAGAGAGTTAGAGCACATCTCCACACCAGAGGCACAGAGACAGGCAGCTGGCACTTTGCAACCTACTCCCAGATAGACTCCATGCTTGGGAAACATGGTCCAGAAAACACCTTCCTGTCCTTCTGGGAGCTGGGTTGGGTTCAGGAATGGGGAAGCTGCTTTCATGTGGAGCTACATCTCTGCTAATATATCTGCACTGCACTGTGGAGATGTGCTGTGTCAGGCTGGCCCTGCGTGCCAGGCTCCACTGTCTGCAAAGGCACCCCTGGGGATACTGACTTCTTTGAAGTATTTTGGGGTTGGAGGTTTTTTTCCACCTGAGCTGAGGTATGAGGAAGAGAAACCATGGGTAGTTTGTCCTTGATGCTGTCTCTGCTCTTTATGTTAATACAGGAATTCACTTTTCAGGTCTGTCAGAATGGAAAGATTCTCAAATGCTAAATTTGTGTGAAAACATAGATGCCAAAACCTCCCAATTTAAATGCATTTTAGTCCAGTTTGTAAGAAATGGGTCATTCAGGAGCCTGTTCTCTGAGTTTTGTGTTAGTAGTATTTTTTCCACACTTATCTTTGCCATCCAGACCTCCAGTTTTTAGTAAACAGGTTTGCAGGTCTGTCTACAGATATTTAAATACTTCTGGCCGTTTTAAAACCTCAGTACCAGCTGAAATTAAGAAAAAGGTCTGAACGCTGAACATACACTGCTGCTAACTTAAGCACTTTTGCATAAATTCCCTCTGGATGATTTCTTTTCTCTGTCTTCTGAAGGGCGACATTTGTTCTCACAATCTGTGGTGAGACCGCAGTGAGCTGGCTGACCACGGTAACTGCTGCAGTCGTTCTGCTCGTTGCAGATTAGGAGCATGGGAGGTATCATCTCTTTGTTCTCTTTTTTTCTTTTTTTTTTTTTTTCCTATTTCTCTCTTGCAGAACAACTGAAAAAGGACAAGGTTGAGATATTTCCTGAATGTTGCATTGTGCCTTGCCCTGCTTGGTGCGCAGAGAAGGCAGGGAGCTGTTGGACTTGTCTCTTGTGTCACCCAACTGCTCAGAAAACAGAGGGCCAACAAAGACCAGGGCTTCAAAACAGTGAGGCGAGAGGAGGCAGGGCTGTCAACCCTTCCTGCACCAGCCTGCAGAGTAGTTGCTGCTCCATATGATTTCTGTTTCTGTCTAGAAAAGTGCTTTTTACAGTAAGAAAAGCATTCTATAAATATTCTGTATTTATTATTTTGCTAGAGCTTATTCACTATGCTGAACTTAGATCAGTAAAAGGAGAAAAAGGAGGAAAAATACCCAAAGATGAAAGAATCCCAGACAGCTTTGCATTCCAGAATAAACACAGCACTCCTTGCCGTGGTACAGGCACTGTTTGTGCCTGGCTTCCCAACAGGGGTTCTTGCGCATCCAGTAACTTTTGTATTTTGTAAATTAGCAGATGGTTCTTTGATACAAAGGAGAAAGTGTTCCCACATCAGATTGAGCAACTCTCTCTTTCTCTTTCTCCCCCTCTGATATTAAACAAGGCACAGAGGAAGACACAACCACAATTGCTAAAAGTAAAGGGGAGATGGATCAAAGGAAAAATTTGTGTAAGTTAACTATAAAGTTCAACTGATGCTGACTGCAGTAGAGTGAAGAATAGAACTGAGCAGGAGATATTCTCATTTCCAACATTCCTGAGCTGTGCTCCAGGGGACCTAGGGTACAGCCAGGTCAGTCTGTGTGACCCTTTTCACTGCTCCCCTCCTTCAGAGGCTGCCTCAATCTCATCAACTGTAGCAATTACTCAGATAAGAGTGTCACTGCTGAAGTGGGGGAGTGATTTCATACCTGTCGTAACCATTTCACAGAATCATAAAGTCATTTAGGTTGGAAAAGACCCTTAAGATCGTTGAGTCCAACCACTAACCCAACACTGCCAAGTGCACTACTAAACCATGTTCCTAAGCACCACATCTATATATCTTTTAAATACGTCCAGGGATGGTGACTCCGCCACTTCCCTGGGCAGCCTGTACCAGTGCCTGACAACCCTTTTGGTGAAGAAATTTTTCTTACCATCCAATCTAAACCTCCTTTGGTGCAACTTGAGGTTGTTTCATCTTATCACTTGTGACTTGGGAGAAGAGAACAACACTCACTGCACTGCAACCTCCTCTCGGGTAGTTGTAGTGAGTGGTAGGGTCTCCTCTGAGCCTCTTTTTCTCCAGACTAAACAACCTCTCAGCTGCTCCTCATAGGACTTATTCTCTTAGACCCTTCACCAGTTTCATGGCTCTTCTTTGGAAGCACTCCAGCGTCTCAATGTCAGTGTGGAGCCTTGGTGATATATGTAAGGCATTGTGCCTGTTTACCAGAAGCTGGGCTTGATCTTGGCTGGATCCTCAAAGCAGTAATTTGAGTAATGTAGCAGCAATTAAATAAGATGCTTACAGACTAGATCTGGCTAAATCATATTCCACATTGCTCAAAAAACCTTCTTTTTAATTGCTAGCCTGAAAATTCTTTGGAAATTTTATTGCTGCAATAGTCAACTCTCCCCTCGTTTACTTGAAACCTCGTCTATAGAGATATTATGATGATAAACTATCATATGTTTCTTTCTCCTTGTGTGTGTGAACTACATCTATAAGAGAGTGTTTTTTGGGGCAGGCCTTCTCTTTTTGATCTGTGTTTGTTCAAGACCTGGCATTATTGGATCCCAATCCGTGATTGAACCATACAAGCATGACAGTTCTGTAAATAAATAAATAGCTGCCCTGAGGATAAAATTGCATTTACTTGCTGTTCAGCCCTTTCCTCTGCAGGTCTTTGCACCCGAAGTCTCGCATGAAAAAAAAGTTCCTCTGCTGTTCCCATGTCTTCTGCATCCATGTCTGGTCCCATTGACCTGACTGCCAGTGGAGGAGTTGTCATTGGACCTAGTAAGAGTAATGGGTCTGATAGATGCAATGTTTCAGAACAAAAGAGAAAATGCTTACTTCTTCTGAAGCTTTGCCTGAAATGCAGCTTCTGTCCAAAGGTGGAAGGAACTATGGCTACTTTTCCCTCAAACACTATGTAGCAATTAAGGGGAAAATTTGCCAAAGTACTCATGCAGAGACTCATGCAAAGACCTCATGCAGGGTATGATAAAACCAAGATGGTTTTCATGCTCATTAACAACAAGTAATACTCTAAGCAGAGGAAAAAGAAATTAAGAAAAAAAAATGCGTTTTATATATAGGAAAAATATATACCATGGAAAAATACATATCCAGTACTAAACATGGGCAGAGGCCCAATCCTTCTCATTTTACAATCATTGAGAGTGGCTCCATTGACTTCCAGGGCACTTGAACGGGATCCAACTCCAAATCTGGCTTTCTTAACTCCTGAATACTCCTCTTGAAATTAGCAGTATTTCTTGAATTAGGAAAGTAAGATAGATTTTTGGCAGCATAACTCTTGCCCTCAGTAGTTCATCATATGTATGATTGATAGAGAGCCCTTTCAAAGTAATGCCTGTTATTGACATGCGACATGTTTTGTTCTGTTTTCCAAGGATGGGAGTCTTAGCACATGTCTAAGCAGATAGTTAAACTACCTAGAGAAGATTCATGGGTCACCAGTCTACGCTCTAAAGGTTCCCAATATAATTCAGAGTGTGCATGGGAGATAAATCATATATTGTATTAATTTGCTCATTTTAACTGTTTGGTGAGCAATCCATCCGTGGGCACTCCTCACTTTCTTCTTTGTATTTATCACCTGACTGTAGGTGGGCAGTTGTTTGTAAAGAGTAAAGCAGGTTTGAAAAACGAGAACGCTTCTCTGCACATTGCAGATCCATGTCCACTGAGCGATGCTGCTAGTTGAGGCAGGTCCCATAGGTTCTATGGTTTTGTTAGAGTTATTTTATGAACATGTAAAACTTTTTCACTGAATAAGGTGTTCCAAGCTAAAACACAGTTTCTGAGTGTTCTTTTGACGTACAATTGTGAAACTCATTTTCTGTGACACAAAAACACGAACTGTGTAAAATGTTGCAATTTTCATGAATATTCATTTAATATTTATAATTATTTTAGCCTTGCTTACATACTCCTCTTGTTTCCTAATACTTAAACCAGCTTTTTGATAATTAATTTGAATTTTAGTACTAACAAGTGGCATCTCCTATGAAGCCTAATGGCACATTGTTCTAAATTGCATAATAAAATCATCGTCTAGAACTGCAACATATTCATCAACATGGCTCTACTGCTGTTTGACAAGGTGAACGCCTATGTGCTTTTCAAAGCAACTAGTTTAGCACTCCTCATTTACAAAGAGGGAAGGGAGAGGAGAGAGAAACGCTACTCTGAGAACAGCTTGTCTCATGTTGACCTACTTTCTCCACCAATCTGCGTGCAGCCGGAGCTGCTGTTGTGTTGACACTACATATCCAAGCTAAAGCAAACCCAGCAGAATCCATGGCCTTAAGAGATTGGCTCTGGAGAAGACAAAAGGCCTTCTGGGTTTGAGACAACTTCTGGACGTGCAGGCACTGCAGGACTGGGATAAAGCGAGGTGATTTTAAAACCTGAGTCTCGTGCCTCCTCTTTGCTGTGAGATCTAAAGTAGATTACACTCCTATAATGAGGCCGCTTTGTGTCTGATCTCTCAGGTACATCTATGTCTAAAGCAGGTGTTGTTTGCCCAGGGAGGGTCTCCTTATCTGCTTGGGGTACCTGGTCAAGGAGCTGAATTTGCTACTCTAATTTATTAAAGTGTTTTCTCTCTCCTGCCAGGAAAATCAAGAAACCAAGGGAAAAGGGGTGTGCCTTGAGAAACGCAGGGATGCCCATTTGTCATGCCTATCTTTGACTCCCTTTCAGCCCCTAGAGACTACTTGCAGACCATGCAAATTAGGGTAGCTGTAGAGCTCCCTTAATCTCATGCAGCAGGGAGAAGTTTTGTACAGACCCTGCAGATCAGGGAACAGAAACCTTTTTTGTATCTACACATCCATGCCAGGGTAGATACCTTGTTATCTGTGTTTGGAAATTATTGGATCCTGATGTTCAATTATTGATTTTTGGGGTTTGTTTTTCAATTGCTATCGTTAATTTTTGAAAGGACATCATTTTTTTGCTGTTCTGCACATCTGTAACTCTTGCTGCCTATAGTGGGAGGAGGTACTGCTCCCTCTTGAGAAATGTGAGTAAAATAATATGTTGTGTCAATATGCATCACATCAGTTTTATCATTGCAACCAGTGTTTTCACAGAAGTTGATCTGTACTTTACAAAGCAAATGCTATTCCTTTGCCCCTGAAAGTCTCTTGTCCTTTAATGGAAATGAATAGAGCTTTATTCTTAGCAGCTTATTGCAGAAAACTCCAGTAATGTGGCTCTTCACCAAAATATCCTTTTTATGACTACTTTCAACTTAAAGCAAGAACCCTGTTGATTCTGAGAAGGAGAAAGACACTCAAACTTTTGTTTCAAAATCATGGCATTTCCCTCACACCACTGGGGAGATTTCTGCATCTCCTCTAATGAGGGTACTTTTTACAGGACACTGGTAAGATGCCTTGAGATCAGTTTATTTATTTGGGTCTTAAAGAAATAGAGTTGACCTCAGTTTAGTAGAACAAGTAAAATAGTCAAATCAGAGCCTTTAAAAAACCCTAAATGAGGTCTAGTGGAAACTACTTACTGCTAGGTGAAATGTTACTGGGACTTTCTTGTACCCTGCTGCTGGAACCCTTGGGGGAAATTACAGCACAGCGTGGCAGCATGTGAACAGAAAGTGCACTGACTGCTGTGCCCTGCCTCACTCTGTGGCACTCTCATCCCACATGAACACTGCCTTTTCATGAGTGGGCTTAATCTGCTTCCAGAGTAGATTAAAATGAGCACTTGTAGGGTGGACTAAGAGTCCTTGGATAAAGCCGACACAGAGGACCGAGTGCAGTTATTGCACTGAACTTCTTCCCCACAGAGATTTGGGTATTTTAAAACTGACTCAACAGAGTGGGTTCTACTTCTGTCTAGGAACGTGCCAAGCGGGTGATGGTTTGACATCTGCCATTCCTCTGAATCTGTGTTTCTGGGCTAGAGGTTCTCCTCTCCACCCCATTAAGATTTCTCTGCTGTCACTGTCTATTGCTAAATGTTTCTTGGCTACCTGAATTTGCTCTCCAATAGGCCATGTAGGCCACTGGGGCAGGAAGCTTCATGCTCTACTTTTGTTGCATGCTTGGTTTTGAGAGGTTGGGATTCAAGGGTTTGGGTTTGCACTGAGTCTCCTGCTTTGGGGGCAGTGCTGAACCTCACTGCCTTGTGCTGAACCTCACTGCCTTGTGAAATGCCCGGTGCACACGTGATCCAAAAGTTCCTACACCTCTGAGCCATGAAAGCCAATGGAGAGCTCATAGGTGGTAAGAACTGCTATTATTTTAGCACTCAAAAACCTGAGTAGTTTTTATTAGACTGTCTGAACATGTTCTTTGATAACTGTTTGGCAGGATGCCTGTGTCATATGATTTCAATTAGGCAACAACAGCTTAAGCTAGAATTCTTTCTGTGAGGTGACTTTCCCATTGATGTCTGCTGAGAATTAGGCAAAGTCAGAGTTGAGGCACTGGAAGGAAACTGAGAATGAAATTGTAGGTGGATCAAGTGATTTTTCCAGTTCAGAGAGACTTGCAGCAAAATAGATTGGTTCCCTACACGTGCTATTTCTTTCATCTGTGCTATTGCTTAATACTTCTCCTTAATTTACATTAATTTCCTGTTAAGATTTTGATATTAAGGAACTCCTGTAAACTACAATGCCACAAACTGAGCATCACGAATTCTAGTCCTAGCTTTTGTTCCTCTCCATTTGGTGATGTCTGAGCTTGAGGAGCTGGGACCATGTCCAGACTCTTCACATTGAAACAAGATCTGGGAGTGCACATCTCTCCCTTCCCTACCTTGGCATCTGTGGAAACCCATAGCTGAGAAAGAGTTTCAGGCTAATGCAGCCAAATCAACCAGGTCTCTGGTTCAAGTGATCTGGCTACCAGGACTATATTGCTCTGCAGGGTGCTGATGTAGCCCACAAAAAGGGAAGGTGCTTGATCCTCCTGCTTCCATTTACTGTGCTGTGCAGATAAGTCCCATTCCTCACTGAATATCACAAGGATCAATTCCTTAATATCTGTAAAGAGATTTGAAAACCTAAAGCAATAATTTCACAATTATGCTTAATCAGGACTGTGCATTTAATGTTCATGTTATTATATGAATGTTCATTGACAAATTAAGGGTACGTTTTAAAACTCCCTTAGAAAAGTCAGTAAATATAAAGCCTTTGTTTATCTCTGTGTGGTTTATAATCTTGTAACACCAGTGTTCTACCCTGTCTTTCAGGGATGTCTACTGGAGAGATGTGATGCTTTAAGGACTTCTCAGTAAGCAAAGCTTACAGCCTAGTTCTTTCCCAACATCAGAGGTTTGACTTGATTGTGGTGGTTTTACTTCTGCTGAAAGCACAGTCAATGACTTTTCTTTTTAATACCATGAAGATAAAGAAGTGCATCACATTTTTCAGCAGGAGTATCACTTCCAGCAGGAGTAGAACAGACCTTTCTAGCTGTTCACATGAATAGACTTTCAAGTGTATCCTCTTTCCTTTAGTTCTCTTGGGAGGTTCATTTTTAAAACTTACCTTAATGGAAAACAAAAATGAATTAGTCAAGTGGCTTTTTAAATTCTTGAGTGCAATACAGGCTCCCATGCTACTGGTCAGGTCAGCTGCTACATGGTGACTCTGCACCAGTCTGTTAACCTGTCCTGTCATAAAACTGAACTGCACTGCCTAAAATTGCCCATGGTCTGCTTGCACTGTCATGCCTGGTGCTCGTCTCAAGCAAGGGATATCTGCGGTAGAGACTTTGCTTTTGCCCAGTGCCCAGCAGCATCACGAGGGTCCATTATTGAGGTCTGGTTTGGGGATATGAAGCCTGAGCTACCCTGCATTGCCCATCTGCTGTGCTGGAGTTGTGCTGGACGCTGTAAAAGCTGGAGGCCAGATGCAGCCATGTGCAGGCACAGCTAAAACCATACTGGGAACATGCACACTGCACCAAAAGTTATTCATTCCCTTAGCCACTCCAGTAAATCTCTTCATGCCACAAGCATAAACTGAGAGAGTTGCTCCTGCCCAAAAGAGACCTGTGGGAGAGAATCGGTGTCAGAAAGGTTAAGTAACTCAGTCCATAATTGCAGGGACTTGTCCATAATTTCAAATTCTCTGTGCAGAAAAGGAAGGCTTTTCTTTTCATTAGACCATGCGGTTAAAGCCAGACAGAATCTGGCCATCCTGTGCAAATCTTCTGAGTGTAATAGTTTTCTCATTTGACATGGATTTTCAAGCCAAGGTGATTAATGACTCATAAATATAATGGTACAGTGATCCTTAAAATAAACAACATTCCTTGATTTGAAAATCCCTGGAGATTAGTTTTAATTTCTCTAACCAATCTGGGAATGTAAATGATTTTCCTGCAGTGCCTTATTGATATAATTTGACCTTGCTCAGCAGTGGAGCTCCCTGATGGAGGTGTGGGGGGAGGATGGGTGTGTGGGCACACATGCAAAGTGCTCTTACTATGCCTGTATTCAAATTCTAATTCCATATTCTCATAAGAACGATCTCACTGGGAACCAAAAATAGCACAGACGGAAAATATTCTCACAAGGTGATTGTCACACAAATAAGAACAGTTTCTCTTTAACCCATTCTCTTATCAGCTAAGCTCTCTGCAGGCTCCTCATCCTCTGCCGGTGCTCTCTACTTTAGCCATTGGCCAAGAATCTATTCATTAAAAGCAACAATTTAATAGCAATAAAACATCTCTGTGGTTGACATTTTGCCACTAAGGCGGATTCAATGAAGTGTGCTTACCTTGTTCTGACAATATAAAAGTACTGCTTCAGTGATGGTAATTTGCCACCTCTGCAATAGCTTGTGGTTTTGGGTTTTGGTGACTTTTTCTGGGTCCTTTGTAGCTTTAAACATTGCCAGTTACATCTCCTAATGCTCTGTTGCTATCAATGAGTTAGCACAAAATGCATGTCTGACCCAAATTCTTCCTGCCAGTCACGATTTCCTGTATAGAAAGAGAAGGTGAATTAATGGTGATGCCTTTATTTATTTTTATTACCACAGCACCCGCAAGCCTCAGTTTTGGAAGAGCCTGGGCTGTGCTGGGCATTATAAATACACAGGATAAAATAGCTGTCCTTTCAGAAAGCCTGCCCTCTAAGTACCAGAGGGGTGTAATGGAGGATACTGGGAGAGGGTGCAAGGAAACCACAAAATAATATCGTTCAACACACAAAGCAACCAAACAGTTGTCTTTGTAGGCACCGTGGCACAGTAGAGGTAAGGAAGTTGAATGACAAGTATGAAGCTGTGGAGGTTTAGGGAGCTCCTGCAAAGTGAGAGAAAGGCTGAATTTGCTTGTTTGAAGCTCTAGCGAGTGGTGTGACCTAGCAACATCCGCACATCCAAGGTGGAAGCTGATCAATGCAGGACACAGATCCATCAAAGAGGGTGCTCACAGGCTTGGGAGACACATGGGGAGGTAGCAACGGGATTCAGAGAAAACGAGGGGGCAGTGGAGATTTGATCTCGTGAATCCCCTATTTTATCCAGGTTGTTTTGGGGGAAATGTACTCTGTAGAGTGCTGACAGTGAGTTGCAAGTGACCTGACCTGTCCAGTTAGTGTTCTACAGGGGAGTGTTAATTCATGGACTTGTGTGGTAGACAGTTACCTATAAATAAAAGCTATCTTCCTGTTCTTTTATTTAAATTTGTTTATAGACTATGGAGAAAAGCTGATGGTTGCATATTTACCACACAACAGATGTTCATAGTTCTCAGGCACATCATCTGCCCAATTGCCCGTGGCTTTGTCTATTCCAATTATTTTTTCCCATATGTACACACTGGGTCGCATTCCAGCTCCGAAACAAAGAGGGTTTTATTTTGTTCCTCTGGAACTACTGAGGTCTTTTGGGCTTCTGACAAGGGCTGTCACATCCTGAAGAAGAGCCCTGAAAACATGCCCATGGCAGTAACCTGCGAGGGAGTCACTGACAGGCTCCCACTCAGCAGGTCTGGCGATGCTCCTGCTATGAGCCTTCCATTTTGGGCATGATCCTCAGCTTGTCCATGTTGCTTTAGCCCAGAAAGGTTGCTCTACCTGGGATATTCCTGCAAGGCTCCCTCACACTGACTGTGAGAGGACCTGGAAAAACCCATCCCATGAAGTTGCTATGCCATCTAAACGGGTAGAGTGTTGGGCAGAGTCTGAGCACAAGCCAGTGGACTGCTGAATGCTGCCCAGACAAGCAAAAATGTTTTTACTGTCATAGTAGCTGAAGAATTGCAGTCCTTAGTTTTTTGGTAATTACAACCTTTGAGACAGATCTGGCTTCGCTTTGAGACAATGGCTGACAGTGAAATTCAGCGCCGAGGAGCTGGGACATGCACTTCCCTAAGAGAAGATGCTGCTGGGAACCCACCTGGGGATACCCTGGGTGATGTTTCCAAAGCCTTCCCGGGCTTTGGAAAGAAGCCCCGTGTTTTTTCCTTGCACGCTGAGCTCATGTGCTGCTCACCTTCCCTTTCTGCTTTTGTGCCCTT
Source organism: Aegotheles bennettii (assembly GCA_013398125.1). Lineage (NCBI taxonomy): Eukaryota > Metazoa > Chordata > Aves > Caprimulgiformes > Aegothelidae > Aegotheles > Aegotheles bennettii. The sequence continues at coordinate 164,243 of VZRW01012270.1, read as the reverse complement.
GCCAGAAACCTGGAGGAGGAGTGCTTGCCTCTGCTGCTCTGGTGTGGGCAGGTGAGGCAAGGAATCTCACATCAGCTACACTGGTTGTAGTCAAGCCCTGAATCACAGCGATGCAGTCCTGTGGGGAACTCATTGTCATCTGAACGCAGTGGAACAGAGAGAACACAACCAGCTCGGAGCAGCCGGTTTTGACACTGGGCAGCCTATAAGCCAGGCATGGTGTAGCCAGCCTGGGATAATCAGCCATGCTGAAAGGCAAGGACAATTAGGCAGACCCAGAGATATCCTGCAGATATCCTTCTGCAGCTTTTAACAATTCTTAGAAAACTTCTCTTAATATATAGCTTATCTATTGCTCACTCTGAATTAAATGAGTTCTTATGTTATCTGTCACATATTTTGTTTACTATGTTGGAAGCTCCTATCATATTCTCCCGGGTCTCCTCTTTTCCATACCAAACAAATAGAGAAGAAATTCAGCATTTCTGTATATGAGGATGTTTTCCTCTCAAATTTGTCTGCATTTTTGGTAAAACATGTTGTTCCAAATGGCACCCTGAAAGAAGTTTCACTGATGCTTAATGAAAGGAAATAATTACTTCTGATGTCTGACATGCATCAGTCTTATTAATACATCACTGAATGAGCTTTACTTGCTTTGTTGAGTGTGTCCTGGTGTTGAGTCACACCCCACATGGGGTCCTCCATAATTCCCAGCTCTCATTTCACAGTACTCTTATTATTTAGCCAGTTATTTCTCGTTTTGTATTTGTTCATTTGATTTCTCCTTCCTTTACTCAGTACTTCACACTTGCCTTTATTGAGTGTCTTTGCTTGATTTAAGGCTGTTTCTTCAATTCATCAAGACTGTTCTGAATTCTGAAAGAGTCTTTTAAAGCATTCGAGCCTTCCCCAGCATCTGCACCTTCTGCACTGTCCTTTCTACCAGCCGAGTCAGTAGTGGGAATACTGAATCCACCTGGTTCCTGGACAGATCCTTAGGGGACCTTGCTTGGTACATCCAGATATGCTCAGTACCTGCGGGAGGAAAAATTGGTGCTTGACCATAAGCTTTGGTGTTAACTCAGAAACAGCAAGGCATTAGGGCAGTCCATGTGGCCATCTGCAGTGAAGCTTCAGCTTCATAAAATGGGACGAACAGGAAAAGACTGGTGTACATCTTCTGCACGAGCTATCCCGGGATTTCGGGCTGCCCGGCGTGCAGACACCACACACTGCCTGTGTGCACAGCATCTCCGAGGGGTTATAAATATACATCCTCCTTCAGCTTGAGAAGTAAGAAGAGGATGCAGATGGGTGAGAACTGTTCCAGTGAAGCTCGCGCTCTCGCCCGGCGCATAATGAGATCAGAATGCAGGCAGGAATGTGTGGAGGAGTGGAGCTGGCAAGGATTCACCAGCCTGAGTTATTCTAAGCCTATTCCATCCTTAATCAAACCTTTTTTGTGTGTGTGTGTGTGTCTGAAGGTGCTTTATGGAGATGTTTCTTTCTGTTTGAACATAAAATTCAAGCTCTTTTTACTCCATGAGCGAGTCCCAGTTGTCAGGATATTGCTCTTTCAGTGAGGTTTGGGTACGCTGGGCTTCTTATCACAGCTCCTTGCTGTGGTTATTGCAGAGCACTTGGCATTTCCCTGCTATGTGGCCAATTTGCTGGATGCTGGAAAGTATGAAATTGGATCTTTAAAAGGATCCCGGATCATTTTTGGTGCTAATGTAACTCTAAAAAAAAACCCAACCCCAAACAGCAAAGGGTGTTGGCAGAGCAGTATCACATGAGTTATCCAGACTTGTTTACATCCTGATTTGCAGAAGATACAGCTTGACCCCAGCACAACCTTGAAATCTACACAGGGAGAGGAAACGCGATGTAAATTAGAGCAGCCAAAACAGAACGGGCAGCCAGGGGCTCAGTGTGCAGAACAAGCTGGGAATGCAGGCTTTGCACATACTTTGCTACAGAGAAGAAATGTTCACAACT